>VZRL01004083.1:3504-85103 GCA_013397895.1 Origma solitaria | reverse complement strand
GGGGCAGAGCCAGCGGGGCTGCGAGAGCGGAGAGCCCGGCCCCGGCCCCGGCCCCAGCCCCGCAGCGCCGGCCGGAGAGCGGCGAGGCCGGGCCGGCAGCACCAGGTACTCGCGGGTGGCCGGGGTGCTCTCACCGCCTGTCCCCGCGGCGCTGAGCCTCCCCGAGGGCAGGGGTCTCTCTTCTCGGGCTCATCCCCCGGAGAAATCCCTGCTGGAAGGAGGGGCGGGCGCCCGGGCAGCCCCTGCGGATCATCCGCGGGGCTCCGGAGGCAGCAGCAGCGTTTTCCTCGCTCTGAGGGTGTCGTTCGGGGCTTCGCAGGTCCTGTCCAGCCGGGGGATAACCAGCTGCTGCCTGCGGTGACAGTGCAGATGCTGTCGCTATCGTCCCCGTCGCCCCTGCTCCCAGAAGGGCTGTGTTCCGCTGGTGTGTGTGGTAGCCGGGTGCCTCTGCAGGGTTCTCAGGCTCATCCAGGTGGTTTTTGCCTCGGAATTGCCCGGCATTGACGTCGTTCTTGAATAGGTTTGGATTATCCTTTTGAAACAGTAAGGCTGGTCTGGTGTTTCTCATGGAGAAGAGCTGGCTATAATTGTGAACAAATGCAACTCAAGAGCATTATTTTGGGCAGGAATGAACCTGCTGATTTGGATCTCTCTTGTAAATTTGTTGGTGTCACCACGTTAAGGTTCTTCTTTTAAAGGAAATCTTAAAATTTTTAGAACTGCCGCAGATTGCCGCAGAACCTGTTTTGTATTTTTCTGATTTATTGTAATCTAGTACTTCATGGATACATGTGGATGCATATATATGGATATATGCTTTGCTTTGACATAATCCAGCAGTACAGTCTATGTAATGCAAATGATTACTGTCACATTAGACTATTTCCTTCTGTGTCACCAATTTATTAGTATTTATATAGTGTTTACAGCAGGAAGATTGTAGGCATTCATTCCAAATCCTTTGCCATTTAATGCTTTCTGTTTCCATACAGAAGTGCCATATAAAAAAGCTAGGCACTAATCATTGAAACTCAGCCTCTGTTTCAGTGAGCTCATATCAAAAGTAAATTGGGTTGTGGACTCTAGGCAGTTGTGTCACAAAACCACTTCAGGAAGAGCTGTTAATGCTGAGGAAGAGTAGGTAGCACATAGGAGACTACTGCCCTTGGTCCAAGCTTGGTCCTAGAGCATAACCAGGGAAGAAGTGCTAGAAATGCAGACAGAGGACTCTGGGCTTTGCTTTTATTCCTGCTGCTGTGAACAAGGTGTGTGACACTCTTTCCCTTGGCTTGATTTCTGTCTTGAATCAAGTCACATAAACTAGATGGGGATGTTTTTAAAATCAGGTCTTTTAAAGGACTTTGAGACATTCAGAGAAATGATATTGAAATTAAAGTAATTTACATCTTCAAAATTCATATAAGAATAACATACTCTTTATGAAAGAAAAACAGTTCAGCATTTGCCATGCTCTAATTCCAGTGAAGAGTCTGTGTAACAAAGTGCTTTGTAACAGAGGGGAAGTACTTTTTCTCAGTTCTTTAAATCCATGCAAGTGGAGACATGTCTGTTGCTTCAGGTGAATGACACTCTGACATACCCAGCAAATGGAACCAGTGCAAAAATTTAAAGTACATAGGCATATCTGGGATAATTTTTTTTCCTGTCATTTTAATGTGAATCATTCTTTGTTTGAGAAAGCCACAACAATTGCAGCTACTTCAGGATTAAGTAAACAAATAATATAGGAAAAACTGCCAGTTCTGCACAGCCCTACGTTTAGAAAAGATGTAGGATTTGTGTGTGTGTGTGTGTGTGTGTGTGTGTGTGTGTGTAGGAAAAGAAATATATTTAATATATTTAATCGCTACCCTGTTCTTAATTCCCTCCTTTCTAAAAGTTTTCTATCCAACATGAAAACTACAGTAGCAACTGCATTTAGCAGAACTGAAAATACAGCTTTTAAGCTGAGTATATATCAGTTTGGGGACAGCTTGTCCTGTGGGGCCAGTTGTGCCAGTCCTTGTTGTTAAGATCCTAAACAAGGAAACTCCATTTGTAGCCTCAGTGTCACTACCAGTGAGGTTTTGCTGTCGGTGGCCTTTAAAAGGGAAGTAGGAACCAGACAGTTCACAGTGAGCGAAGCAGCAGCAGCAGCATGAAGCCTCTTAGACTGGTAAGTGCCAAGTCTCCCTTGGAAATTCAGCACAACCTTCCTGGACACTTACATGCTTAGGAGCATCTCATCCTATAAGCTTATAAAACCCTAAATGGGTATTTTTAATGCCCATGATTCAAATGCTCATCATATTATACTAAGCCGAATGTTCAGCACTAGCATGCTGCAGGAGTTCATTCTACCAGGAGATTGTGTTGAAGAGTTTTTAACTCACAGCTCATTGTGCCTTTCTTAACTCTAAGCTTGGGTAGGAATGCACTTAGATTATGTAAAATGATGACTGGTTGTCTAGGAAAATGTTGCCTCCAAAAAATTCACCTCAATCTCATTTCCCTTCTCTGGTTCCTTACATTAGATTGTTTTATATTGTATTATGGGGTGTGATTTTCATATAATTTTGCTTGAATCTAGCAGCACTTAGTGCTTAATCAGGACATAGATGATTCAGATAAAGATGTAAATTCAAATGTGGTTTAGTGAATTAAATTGATAATTATAATTTTACTTTGCCTCTGGCTTGTCTATAATAAAATGCTCCCTTTGCCATTTAGAGAAGGCCTAAGTAAGTATGTAAATAAGTCTTTCTGGTAGATACAACATTTGATAATGGTACTGACTGTACTTGAGGGGAGCAAAATGACTCACTGTGCTAACACCAGGGAAGCAGTCTGAGTGAGCATTGTGGATCATAGCTCATGAATCCCGAATGACTAAAAATTAGCAGTTTGGTAACAGTCAACAGATTCACTGGACTAAACTACCACTGAGTTTTGGGAGAGGTTTTGTGATAACAGATGGAGCTCTAGCTGCAAGGAGCCAGTGGTGAGGGACCAACAAGGATCTGAAAGAGCATTTTAGGCACACGATGGAGGCAGAGCTGTAGCTTAGGCTAGCTGTTCCTGTTCCGGAGGCTCTGTGACCTGGCTTGTAGCTTAGCTCTGCTCTTAGTGTTTCTAGGTGAAATTTCTGATACTGGGTGTCTGTTTTGACTGCGACTTTTTATTTTTTTAACTTACATTTTAAAGAGATTCAGAACCAAAGCAGATGATGTTCTGTTACTAGCAGAGGTGATGTGTGTTGTATTTACAAACCTCTTCTATGCATTTGCAGTTCAATTTTCTGTCTCAGGCTTTAACATAAATTTGACAGGAATGATGTTCCTATCAAGAGACTTAAAAAAGCTACCTAAAAATTAGGCTGGATTCACAGTTGTAAGATACAGGAAAGCTCTAAGTTGTGTGAGTTTATACATGTTTGTGGCTTTAGAGTGGTCTTCTCTGAGCATGTATGTGCAGGCAGTACAGACTTTTGGTCTGGTTGTCCTTGTGGAGTTGGATGTGCTAAGTGAGCCAGACTGGTGAGAGAGAGTGGTAACTGGGAAGTATATAATTAAGCTTGCAGACTTGTCTCATTAACTTTTCTGTCTCAGCTCTGCAGTGCTGTTTCTTGGTGTAAATTTGCATAAAGCATTTCCTGGCTAGGAAGTCCCTGAACAGGCACACAGTCTGATGGTTGGGGCATTAGCCTGTGACTTGAGAGATCTCAGCTCAAGCCACCAGTCTTCTGTAGCAGCTTTTCAAAGATGTGTATCTTCTCCATTTCTCTGGAATTTTTTTTTCCTTGATGGGGGATAATGTACTTGTCCTACCTCAAAGGGATCTTGCATTATCTGAAGGCATGAAATGTGATGCTGGGCTGATATGGCAGTGATGAGGGATGTGTAGATTTAGAAATGATAGGTACTGGGTGAGCACTGTTCCATGGAAATAATAATAATAATAGTGGCTGTACAGAAATACAAGTAATGTTACATAAGGGGGAAGAGGAGGCTTTTCAATGATTTCTGAGGTTGTCTCTGCAAATATAGCTATACAGCATTTACATGGCTAAAGTCTTGCTTTTTTTGTCAGGCTGTGTCTGGAGGGTGAGCAGTGGAGTGGATTGCCACCCATCGAGGCCCACCTCCCTCCATTAACTTGAGCTTCTGGGTGTTGAAGGTGAAATCTGTTCCACCCTTGGTGCTCAGCTTTGCAGCCACCCGAGTTTTATGTTCTGGCTTTGAAGATGGAGTGCCTCTGATGCATCATCATCATTATTATTATTGTTATTATTTATTTGTACCTAAAGCCTCAGTTGTGGTTGGCTTTCTGCTGAGCTTTGAGCTGTATTCAGCTGCAGCATTTCTGCACTGAATGAAAGTGGTGTGGTGAGGTGGACAAACAGGAGGAAAGGAGCCAGGAGAAGTTTGATGCAGAGAATGTGTCACTAAGTAGGTCACTTTGGTATGCAACTCTGTGGCCTGGAATCACATGGAAGTTGCTTATACTTTGGTAATAGCCAAAAGAAATGCAGGCTTTTTTCCATCTGCTGCTTGTTCTAGGCACAACTGCTTCACCAAGTGGTCGTTGGTGCTCCAGGTGAGATGGTACTTTCAGAGAGGGGTCCAGGAGAGAGATGTAGTGGTGTGTCTCTTCAGGATGCAGGTCTTGCCTTTGAGAGAGAGAGTGTTGCTCCCTGAATTAAGTGTATTTGGAAGATGTAAGTTTAGTAAAGGGTATTGTGAAGCATAGAAATATGTTCAGGACAAAGGAAAGATTCACTAGGATTGTTTTGAGGATTATTACTGTGTTTTCAAGTATTTGAAAGGCTGAGATGCTGGAAGCACACAGCTATTTCTGAAGTACTAGGAGAACTTGATTAAATGCTGCTTCTGGAAAAGAGGGGGAAGTAGTTTTTAAAAGGTTTGCCATAGCTTGTAGCTGAAGAACAAGTTTTTGAAAGGCTTCTAATGGATCAGATTTTCCCCAACTCTCATGGCTCTCATGGGTAAGCATGCATCTCATGGTAAGCTGCTTCTCTTCTCAGTACCCTCTAGAAGAAACCCCCATTTTGCAGATGGGAAACAGCCTCTTCTTCACAAATCCTTTGCTATGTTTCTGTCACAACAGAGCCTTGAACCCAGGCGTCTCAAGTGCTAGGCTGGTGCCATGGCATCGGGGGATAATCCCTCTCCTGATGGAAAACAAAGTAATTTATTTAATCATTAAAAAACCTCTTAAGTCACTTCACAGCAAGGGTTTGGATAGTTGAGTAATACGACCTCTTATGTACTGTGTAATCATAAGTTTGACCTCTGTATGGTTTAAAAAACAGAAGTGTATTGATTGTGATGTATTTTAGATTGTGAAGCAAAATACATTAGCAGCCTGCTGATCTCAGGTTCTTAAGTCTGGGTTTGTTTTTTCTTCTTCTTCCTCTAACTGTTCTGGGAAAAGGAAAGACTTGAAAAATAGTTGTTCAAGAATTAAACTTCAAAGTATTTGTCTTGGAGTGCTTGATCCGGCAAACTGCAGACATCTGCTAAATTAAATGCTGCTTACAATTTAAATTATTTCTCTTTTTGCTTGCTGTTGTTTGGCTGTAAAATGTTTCTCTAGTGTAGTTGTAGCCAAGATAAGAAGCTGTGCTGGAGTTCTAAGGAGAGATGCTGATAAATTCCATCCTACAAGAGGCATAGCGTGGCTGACAGACAAAATTTGCTTGTGTATGTTGGGACCCATAGCAGGAAAAGGCTACATTGCAGGGAAAAAGTGAAAAGCCTACCCTTTGATCTTACTTTATCCAAGTAAGACTTGAGAAGTGAAGGCATCTGACTTTAGGATTTAAGGCGACTCTCAGAGTCCGAAGGGTTTGGTAGTTGCCACTTAGGCTTGCACTGAATGTTTCCAGCTCTCTGAACCTGTTTTTCAATCTTAGGGGAAAGTTCAGAGAACGGTAACTGATTAATAAAATTGCGTCTCATACAGTGAACTCATGCAAACAGAAACCTCAGCTAAAGAGAGAAAAACTGCAGTAGTATTGCATGTTTATAACAGCCTTTATCTGTGTGGGGAAAATGTGGTGAAGTTAAAAACTGCATTTGGCAGGCAGCTCTTGGGCCTTCATTTGCTCATGAGGCCGAAAGCAGCTGAAGGTGCCCCTCTGCTCTGTGTGGCCTGAAGTGCCTCAGTGCATGGTATTTATTCATCTACACCCAGCTGGGAACCCGGACAAAGTTGGTATCATCACAAAATGAGTGGATTTGGCTGTGGAACAGAGGCAATGGATATGTTGTAAAAGATGATTGGAGAAAGAAGGCACAGATAAGGAGCCCAAACCACTAGTTTATATATAGCCTCGTGTGTAGCACTCAGCTCCATCCTCAGCTTTAATCCCAGATCTCCCTCCATCTGTAAGAGTGCCATGCCATCAGCTGGCAGGGCTGCCATCCTTCGTGGGGAAGCCAAGCTGCTCGCTGGGGAGTAATCCCCTCGGGAGAGCTGGTTTGCAGCGAGTGCCACACACACAACAGAGGGAGCCTCTGCAGTGCTGGGGAGGGGGCATGTCCTGCTTTGGTAAGTGCCCCCTGCAACCTGCTGTGCCTTCTCGGAGGGCTGCTCTGTGCCAAACAGAGAGGCTACCCTGGAACACATGGCTCCCCCCCTTCCAAAGGGAGCAGTGTTAACAGGCAGGAGACAAATGCACCCAAGTCTTTTATGTATTTGCTCTTTGGCTGCTCAAAGGGCCCAGGGTGCCATAGGCCAGTCAGAAAGCTTCATCCAGCTGAGGGAGAGGGCAAGTAGTGAGCTGCCAGGGGTTTCCAGCCTCCCTCTTACCTGCAAGGCAAGACATCCACAGAAGTGTGTGCAAGAATGTGGCTGCTGCTGTTCTGGTGGAGCGAAGTCCCCTCCCTCCCTCCTTCCCTGCAAATGTGAATAGCTTTTCATCCTATCTTGAAAAGAAAGCAGATGCAAACGTTGATCAGGTACTTTCAGCAGTTTAAGTGCTCTTTGAGGTTGGGAAGAAGAAATCTGATTAGGGTTACAGCTGTTTCATTTCCTGACAGATGCACAGGGTGTTGTGTGCTGGCGAACTGCGGATGTACACACACACAGCAGCCTCGTTTTGTATCAGTGGCATAACCACACAGCAGCCGGCATGTTCGGAACTCCTTGTCCTGGACACCCTGCCAAAATATGCTTTATGCAGAATTTTCTGTGAACCAGGCTGCAGTGTGTTTGTGTGTGTGTGTGTTTGTGTGTGTGTGTGCGTGCATATAAATTTGTGTGTGTTTTCTTTGGTTGACAGGGCCTTTGTTGTTGAACTTTTTGTTGCTGGAGTGGGGCAGTGTGCTGTAAACAAGCACAGCTAATTATAAAGGACTTGTATTAAAAAAATGATTTGCATTTGTACAAACAGTACTAGTAAAAGTGCCCGTGTAAGAGTACCACAAGTACCCAAATAAGCCCAGCTCTGAATGGAGAACTCTTTTCTTTCTTGCTGTCACAGCTAAAAAGCTGTTTATAACTAAATGCTGAGGTGGTGTAATTTTCTTTTCTAGGAACTTGGAATAAGAATTCCTCGACCACTGGGACACGGACCAAGCAGATTCATCCCTGAGAAGGAGGTGTGGTAGTGTTTTCAAGTACATAGTGAACTTTATGCTTTTAAGGAACATCCTTTTAGTAGTAGCCCACATTTGGTTTCAGGACAGCTGCTGAGCTGCAAAACATTTTCCGTAGTGATCACATTCAGTCCTGAGACTTTGGCCACTGATCTAATGTACAGAACAGTGAGAGCCTTGGGGAGCTTTGGAATAGTTATGACTCCTCCCATGCTGCTATCTAGCACAAGAGAAACCCAATACTGTTTCCTTGTGAACATCCGGATATAATTTCCTACTGGTCCACAAGGTACCTGCCCCTCTGCTCTGGGATTACTTTTTCTTGAGCTGTGTTTACTACTCTGAAGAATCTGAGAAACTTCAGAGTGCTGTGGATGAGCATTTCTGGAGCTTCTCTCCTGATTGTCTGGTAAGAGAATTTGGAGCAGAGGAAAAGTTAGTAATATGTGCCTGTGGTTTTCTAGGAATTTTAGTCTTTTTCAATTTCCTTTTTTTTCTCTCTTGTCATCTTAGCTAGCTTTTTACTTCTTTCCCTCTTTTTCCCTTAGTAATTGTGATGATTCAATTAGCTTTTAGTTATAATAAACTAAGATCAGCCTGGGGTATTCAAGAAAGTGAAGGCGAGACAGTTAAAAATGAGAAGTCAGTGTTGTATTAGAGAGAGACTAAAGCCA
Organism: Origma solitaria; assembly: GCA_013397895.1. NCBI lineage: Eukaryota > Metazoa > Chordata > Aves > Passeriformes > Acanthizidae > Origma > Origma solitaria. The sequence goes on along the minus strand of VZRL01004083.1, from coordinate 76,807 downwards.
AAAATCTCCTTTTGCTGATATAACCACTTGTGATCTCCTAAATGAGAGGTATTACAGGGATTTAATGTGCCTTATGTGCACTGATTTAATGCCATTAATAGATTTACAATATAATTCCTTTCACTTGGGGCTTCTGGGTGCTGTGGTAGTATATTTATTTGCTGTTTTATTGCTGGTACTTGGACAATATTGCTCATTGCTCCTTCTCTCCAATCAGACAGTTCAGGTGGGAAAGGAGGACGCCACAATGCACACACTGTTTGCAGAGTCTTTTGCCACGCTGGGCCGACTGGACAACGTCACCTTGGTGATGGTTTTCCACCCACAATATCTCGAAAGCTTTCTAAAAACTCAGCACTATCTCCTGCAAATGGATGGTCCACTCCCGCTCCATTACCGACACTACATCGGGATAATGGTATGCACCGGGCAGAAACAGCCATGCTGACAGCGTCCTGGGTCCTGTTTGAGAGCAGCTATTACTGTGTTTTACAGTTTCTAGGTGGAGAGGCATTTCACCAGGAGCTAAGGGGAAAAGCAGAGTAGGTGTGTTGGTGTCTGCTTTACAGATTGTTTCAGAAGATCAGCGCTTTATGTTCATAGATTCGGTAGAACTGTAAGAAAAACGGGAAAAACCTGTGGTAGAAAAGAGACAATTGTTTGTCCTGAGTATCTCAGAAACTGTTTCTCAAGAAAGCTTGTTTTTGTGTGTGCCGTTGTGTGTGCTGTCACATACACCTCCCTCTAACTCAGTAGTCTGTCCCATCATGCATTTCTGAATATGTAAATTCTAAGCAAGTTTTCTGCCAAAAGTGGTTGATTCTGTAATTTTCAGTCTGCTAGTTCAGTGATCTTTGCTTGCTGAAGTTGAATTAAAGTTTTGGGCTGTGCCTTAACTTGAAGCAGAAAGTATTAATGTTTCAGTAAACGATACTGAGCCTTTCTTTGCTGAGAAGCTGCCCATAGTCTCTCCTGCTGTATGCAATCTAAAACCTGCTTTTGATTGTTGCTGGTAAAGATGCGGCTAGAGAGAGCTTCTTCCCCCCCTGCAGAGCATGCTGCAGGATGGATTACTTGCTTCAGGACATGTAATAAATCCATACCTGTACTTCTCCCTTGGTATAGGCATGTTGCACCTGTAGCCAGCATAATGATGGTGTCTATGAACAAGGGATATTTATATTGTGAGAACAATAATCAAAACAGGCTGATGTGCTAATCTCAGAAATCTTTTTTTACTTGAGTCTTTGATCAGTGCAAGTCCTGTTCGTGGATGTATTGAGGAAATGGTGACTTACGGTATTTGGCATAAATCACTGACCTTCTGTAATTATTTTCTGTATCACACTGTTTTCCTTTCTAGGCTGCAGCACGACATCAGTGCTCTTACCTTGTTAACCTCCACGTGAATGACTTCCTTCATGTTGGTGGAGACCCTAAATGGTTGAATGGTCTGGAAAATGCACCTCAAAAACTGCAAAATTTAGGAGAACTGAACAAAATGTTGGCTCACCGACCCTGGCTTATCACCAAGGAACACATTGAGGTAGGTCTTTCATAGAGTAATGTGTATGTCCCCTTTTTTTGGGTAAAGCAGTCACACATTCTTGGGGTTCAGCGCCAGACAGAGTGAAAGACGTGCGGTGGTAATGGCTTTGATTTCAGTGCTACATCACTGCATGACACAGTGTCACTTGTGCCCTTGTAAAACTAAAATGATCATAACTGCTTTTAATTGAGTAAAAAAATTTAATTTACAACACACTGAAATTTCTGTCATATTTGAATTCTGCTGGTGTGGCAACTGTGCTCAGATGTGCACCTCCTCAAGTCACGTGCTTTCAGTGGCCAGAACCCTGGATGTTTCTGAGGTGCTGCCAGACGTTAGGCAGAACACCAGCCATCAGATTTTTGTCTGGATTGCTGCCAGTTCAAACGCTGAGTTTTCAGGCTGGGATGGAGGGAGCAAGCTGGCAGAGCTTCCCAGGAGTGCAGTGATGGTACAGGACAGCCAGGATGCAGCAACAACAAGCCACCAAGTGGCTGCTTCTTCCACCCCTTCCGCTCTGCTGTGCCGTAGCAAGGAGCACGTGGGTTCTGGGACTTTCTCGGTGCTGCCTTGCCTGGTGAGAGGCAGTGGCAGGTCCAGCTGGGAGGCCGGAACGCTGGGCTGTGGGGGAGGGCACACGCTCTGCCAGAAGGCCCCAAACCTCCCACACTTTTCTGCCTGAAGGGGAAGGTGGGGTTTGAAGCTTCTTGTCAAATCTAGAGCATTCCACCCACAGGGACAAGATGGAGGGAGCCTGGCCCTGGTGCCAGGTTTTTACACGGCTGATCTGCAAGAAGTTGCCTGGGTTTTCTGATGCTGTAAAGATCATTTGAAGAAACATGCTATTGTTGTGGTTGCATCTTTATCGGAGGTGTGAAATTTCAATGCAAGTCAGTCTGGCCCCGATAGAAACCACATGGTGCAAAAGAGAAACCCCAACTGATTCAATTGCTCAGGGACAGAGAGGAGAGAGAAGCTGTCTCCTTTGTGGCTTAACCACGCAAGTCTGTGTCTGGCAGGTCACCTGGTAACAGGTCACTGAGCACACTAATGGCAGCAGAGAGTTAGGAAGTACGTTTAGATGCTGGAAAAATAATTTTACCTGGTAAAGGAATGCACTGATAAACTGCATTAAGGTGGGGTCAGATGAATGACTTTAATACTTTTGTCTTGCATTATTTTTAAAGCAACTTTTGAAGACTGAAGAGAACAGCTGGTCCCTGGCAGAGCTGATCCATGCGGTCGTTCTCCTTACACACTACCACTCCCTTGCTTCCTTCACCTTTGGCTGTGGGATCAGCCCAGAGATCGACTGTGAAGGGGGTCACACCTTCAGGCCCCCCTCCGTCAGTAACTATTGCATATGCGATATAACGAATGGTTACCACGGGGTGGATGAAATCCATGCCAGCCCGGCTGGAAGTATCCCAGTAAGTGTCTGTCTGAACAAACAATCTCTTTCAATAGTAGTCGTTTCTTTGTAAACATATGATATGTATACATGGAGCATGCCTGTGTCTTTTCATTCACTGGGAGTGGGATTGACGAGCTTTCTCCAGGTGTGGGTATTGAAAAAATGCATTCAGGAGGAGCTGAAATGACACTGGTGCCAAACGCTGGGGAAAGTTATCAAAAGGAGAAACAGACACAATCTGTTGTCTGTTTTTTCTGCCTGTCATTCATAAAGGTGAACTGAGATGATTCCCAGCCTCAGCTACTTCATGACACCTGTCCTGAGCAGCAGTGGCCAGGAATGCTTTTTTCATGGGTGCAGTGGAAAGTTGCCTCTCAGGCTCTGACTTTTTTGCCTTGAGGTGCTTGTGATGCATCACACAACAGATCGTTCTTAACAGATCATTCACAACTTTGTGACTGTCTTTAAAACACTCTCTCCTGCCTGCAGCAGTTACACTGATCTGGACTTGCTTTCCCTTGGTGAAAAGCATGATATGAACTAAGTGCTGGTTTAAGAACAGCCATGAGGGTGTGCTCACTCAGGATCCTTGTTTGATGGAGCTTGCAGAGTGCAAAAGGCAGGGAGGAAAGGGGCAGAACTGTATAATTTAAAGATAATTTTACTTTGCTTTGTGCTAATGAAGTTTTACAAGACCGATTACTGAATTAATAGTGTCTTGTGGTGTTAAAACTGCTCTTGTGAAAGACGAGTATCTTTTGCTGGCTTTCCTTTGAGGATTCATTAAATCTGCATTTACACTCTCTTCCTTTTTCCTTCAATGTTTCTTCTCTGTGAGCAGAGAAGGAGAAAAATACAGTTGGGTGGTAAATTGCGGTTACTTCCTCTATCAGAATTTCTGTTACAGCTCCTTGTTTTTCAGTTGCTGAACATTTAAACTAAGAGAAACTAATTTTAGTGTGAGAACAATTTGTTCCAAAATGCTGTGATTTTTAAATCGTGCTAAAAATACCAGGGATCTAATTGAGAAAAGATGATGACTAAATACGAACCATTGGATCAGTACAGGTTTCTTTCAAAAACTGTTTTCCTTGAAAAATCCATATTTAAAGATGTAAAGGACTTCAGTTGTGTTTAAATTTTCTGGCTTGACAATTTCTGCCATCATTGTCAGTTCCCGTTGCGTGGAAATGAAATGTCTTTCTCTTCTTTTTAGTCCACAGAGTCTGTCTGTGAAGTTGAAGCTCTTATGGAGAAAATGAAGCAGCTGCAGGAGTGCAGAGATGAAGAGGAAGCCAGCCAAGAAGAAATGGCCACACGTTTTGAAAGAGAGAAGAGAGAAAGCATGTTTGTGTGTTCTTCAGGTAAAGCAGATGTAGTCTGTATATGTATTTATTAAGATTTTTCCAAATTATTTGAAGAAATACTACTGCAGAAGAGGAAAGAAGTGCTGTTAGATGTCTTAAAAACATTACCATTTCTTTGAAGGAATCAAGATTAGGGATGCCTTGTTTTCTTCCAGGAACACTTAAAAGCAAAGTAGTGCCAAGATTGTGGCTGCTTGCAAACACTCTCTGACCAATATTGTGTTTAATAGAAATCTCCAGAAGAAATGGAATCTCTCTCTTGAGAGTTTTAGAAGTTTCACAAAGAGATCTAACCATCTCGCAAGACGCTGTAAAAACAAGACACTTGACATGCTTTGCTGTTCAAGTGTATGAAGTATTACTTTTCAGATGACTGAGAGACAATACTTAATTTATTACAAGTTTAGGATTGTCATGGGCTCTTCAACACAGTTGCCTCTAAAACAAACTTGGCATGGAAGTCTCAGAAGTCTCTTTTTTAATAAGCTCTCTGTTCCAAACCAGGTTTTTCCCCTGACATTTTTACAGACCTCTTGAGTTAGGGGGAAGATGTCCTGTAGTCTCAGGGGATAGGGTGAAGACTGCTGCACAACAGAATGGATAAAAAGATGTTTGTCTGTAAGAAAGAACTTGAGTGTTTTTCATGGAGTTGCCTCTCAACACCATAGCTGCAGTCACAGAGCTGTACCAAAGAATCTTAATATGGGTAGTCCAGTGAAATTGTGTTTGGTTAAAAAGCACAGAGACCCATTTTATGCAGGAGTTCTGCTAATACACCTCCAATTTGTTCTCACCAAAACTGTGTGAAAATCTGTTTGTCATTAACAGAAGATGAAGAATCTGCAGCAACAAGAGATGTGTCTCGTCACTTTGAGGATACCAGCTATGGTTACAAAGACTTCTCCAGACACGGAATGCATGTGCCCACCTTTCGTGTTCAGGTAAAAGCCTGGGGGCTGCTATCAGGAGGTTTTGGGAGCAACCTGTTCATTGTGCCAGATACCAAACTTGGAAATGGCTGTGCTCTCCCTGCCCGTGGGGGAGGCTTAATGCCAACAAATAAACAACCCCCACCCCCCAATGGATTATCTGCCCTGAGATCAATTACTATGTTAAAGCTTTGAGTTTTCACAAGTCCATTTCTGTAATGCTCCGTTTTTACTTATTCTAAGGATTATTCCTGGGAAGACCATGGCTATTCCTTGGTTAATCGTCTTTATCCAGATGTGGGACAACTACTTGATGAGAAGTTCCATATTGCTTATAATCTGACTTACAACACAATGGCCATGCACAAAGATGTGGATACCTCAATGCTAAGACGAGCTATTTGGAACTATATTCATTGTATGTTTGGAATAAGGTCAGTTTTACTGTTTTTGTTCTGAACACATTGGCTTTTCTTTCTCGGGTTGATCCAGAACTATTTATTAAGCAAACATGTATTTTTTAAACCTGTTCTTGTTTATGGGGGAGGGCCACTAGTGCTGCAGATTACCCAGTAATTGCCATTGGAACTTAGAAATAACGCAAGTGAAATAACTGCTGCTTGAAAATGAAAGTGTTTTTCTTTCCAATTCTGAACAGATACGATGATTATGACTATGGTGAAATTAATCAGTTGTTGGACCGCAGCTTTAAAGTTTATATCAAGACTGTGGTTTGCACTCCTGAAAAGACCACAAAAAGAATGTATGATAGCTTCTGGAGGCAGTTTGAACACTCTGAGAAGGTACAGTTGGCATGCATGCTGAGGGACAGCCACGGACCCCAGATTATTGTCTCCCTGACAGCCACAGCCACCCAGCTTAAGCTTTAGCTGATGCCATTAGGAAGTGTCGTGTTCCCAGGCTGAAACAATTTCCCCTTTCCTCCTGCGTGTTTGCTGCTAACAGCTGACAGGGACTGTGCAAGCTCTGAGCAGTATGGGGGGTTAGACACGATAATGGTACAGCTTCGCCTCAGCTGCAGTTGGTACTGCCTGTATCCCAGAGGGGCAGGGAAGTGATGCGAGATCCATCGATCCCTTGGCGGCAGACCTGGAGCAGTTCTCTGGCTGGCCCAGGCTCTTTCCAGTCCCCCAGTCCTTCTGGCAGGGGTAGCCCCAAAGCAGTTTATGTTAAAGCCTAAAGCCTCTGCTGCTGGCTTACAGTCTGAATTGCACCTCCCAGTCACATCTCCTGCTGTTAACTCTCAGATATCAAATCTATTACATTTATATCCTCCAGTTTTTCTTTGGAAAGATATTTCTTGACCTCACTTAAAGTCAATGTTGAAACACAAAGATGCAGAAGTCATTAGTGTTCATATCATTGGAGGCTCTAGTTCTTGATAAACCCCTTTAAAACAGGGTCCTACAACTATAGTGATTTAAGGGTGTTCAGGTAAAACACTTGCCTATGTTTTGGTTAGACTAACTGACAGATGAGCTTTTCAAGCACACATATCCTTCTTTAAAGCCCAAAACTTTGCATCTTCATAGCCATCAAAATCCAAGGCTCATTCACATACATGTCACTGAATGCAACAGCCATACATCCTCACAGAGATCATGCAAATGAAACCACACACAGCCCTTACATGCCAGAGCAAACTCACAGCAATCTGCTGTCAGAAAATACTTTCACACCCTCCCCCACACAGTTTCTGATCTCATCCTCAAAGAAATACAGTAAAGGCATTGAGGAGATGAGCTGAGGAACTAAAATTCTTGCCTCCAGTAGCTGCTGCACACCTGTGTCTCAGTAGAGATAGCAGTTTTATGGCACTTGAGGGTTTTCCTGGTGCTTCACCTCGGCCAACCACTCCTTGTTGTTCAGGTGGTAACTGCCTGTGTGTTTCTCTCTGTCCCTAGGGGCAAATAGCCTTGTCACCTCTAACACCCCCTCTGCTCCACAGGTACCCATGCCCTTCTGCCTTTAATCATTCACCTCATTAAGTTAAAATTGAACAAGCTGTGCATATTGGGCGTCTGAAGAAGGGCTTGTGTGCTTGAAAGCTTGTCTTTTTCCAGCTAAACCAGCTGGTCTGCTAAAGGATGATTTCCTCTTCTTACGGACCTGGCCCTGCCTAAGCGTGCCCATGAGCCAGTGCCATAGTGTGCCACAGTGCCAGGTGTGGTGTTCGTCCCTCTCCCCCCTCAGGGAGCTCCACAGCAAGATCTGGTGTGGGTGGTGACATGTGCAGTGCTCCCCCCGCTGCTGCTGCTGCTGCACCAACACAACACCTACAGCCCTGAGGCTTCCTTTGGCTGCAGCATGTCATGGTGAGCACAGTACTAAAATGTACCTTCTTCTCTCTCCTAAAGGTCCATGTAAATTTGCTTCTGGTAGAAGCTCGGATGCAAGCCGAACTACTTTATGCTCTGAGAGCTATTACTCGCTATATGACCTGATGTCTCCGGCTGCCTGTCGACGTTGGAATGTTCTGCAGCTGCAGTATGGCAGAGGAAGATACAAAGCCTCAGGACCAACAGTAGCTATAAGTTAAGATGCCCATTGTGCCATAACTCCTTTAGTTTCAGCTATTCCCGTGTTTGGAATATCATTGCTGCCACTTGGCAGGGAACGCTTGGCAGTTGACAGACAGGGTTGTTCGGAAGTGCTGCCTGCTCATGGTATTTTGGCTTTAGACAGCCTGGGACATTCTCTGAACTTGTGGCAATATAGCAAACCATAGATACATAGATCTTGTGTTAAGGCAAATACTGTGGGAGTCGGAGCGCGAAAAGAACTGGGACTTGATGATATTTGCTTTCCCTATGAGAATAATTTTAGAAAATCTTGATGCTGCTATTTGTGCAGGTGGAGTGAACAGACCCAGGCTGTTCCAGTTAAGCTAGAAGTGAAAGTGAGCACTGCTATTGTCTGAGCCTTTACTGTGTGTGGTTTCAAAAAAGCCTTGTTATTTAGATTCCCTCTTTAATCAGAACTAAACCTCTTCTGTCCACACCGATAATTTGAAAGATAGCAGTCAATATTCTCAACTAGTTTAGCCTTAAAAACAGGATGTTTGTTCAGCATTATTTTGTGAGCTCCAAAGTGCAATGGTCTTCCTATGGAAAGAAGGGGACTGGAGTCCTCAGAACTTTATTTAGAGATCTACCTACACAAAAGTGTCGAGTAGCTTCTTGTCCCCTTTTTCACGAATGAACCAAGAAGGAGCTAGGACAAGGTGTGGGAATGTTGTTCTAGACTGCCAAACAGTCCTACTGTATTACATGCCCAACGCTGGTCTTAATGATTTTTGCAGTTGCTTAAATAACTAGGCTAAAAAACATCTATTTTTAGTAAATCAAAACATGATTAAAATGCTGACGTTTAATATACAGTGGTTTTGGAGAACACATAAATACTTTTGTATGAGTGTGAATTGCTTTTTAAATTTGTCAGTATTACTGGTATTTTTGAAATAAAGGTAACAACTTTTTCTCTGGGTGTTTCTATGTGGTTTAACTTTAAGCTTCAGTTCTTACTTACTCTAAGACCATTTTAAAATGTTTGAAACAGTAACTAAGCAAACATACTTAAAATCACGAGCCCTAAATTTTTAAACTGAGTCTAAAATGATGGGAGAAAAAGTTTAAAAACATAGATTGAGAGCTTCACTAATACTGTAGTGGGAACACCTCTTCTGTACTGCTGATATTTTCACCGTTTGGACAAAGCTCTCAGGCACAAGGTCTGATTGTTGGGGTGTCTGGTACAGGGCCATGATGCTGATGGGTACTTTGCAAGTCAACTGATCCTGTGATTTTCTGTGATTCTGTCACATGGATTTTCCTAAGCCGACAAGCAGAATCAGTTTGATTTCTGTCCCTGGCCTGGGTCTCAGCTCAGACTGGTTTCTCTTTCTACACAATCTTCTGAGAACTGTTTTAAGTTGACAGTCCAAGAAGCTAAAATATCTAAAAAGATCTAGGGGAGAAAGATTAATAAACTGTCAAAAATTGTGACTAACAGGAAGCATCTGGTGCTTCCTCTTAACTGAAAATACAGGATTTTTAATGTTCCAAAAACAGAGCAAAACTTTCCTGTCTTAAGGGCATTGTACAGCTGAGCTGTGCCTTTCCAGTCTGTGAATGGAGTTTGTGCAGTGCCTGAGCCCCCTGGTGCTTTCTGAGGTCAAAGGTAGACATGAATTCTTCCAAGAAACCTGAACTAGCCATTTCCATCCTATGCTCTCCAGCCACATCCAAGGGCCCTCTCTCTTTTCAAGCAGTAACCCCTGCAGCGTATCTGTGTGTGAGTGGCTTCATCTGGTCACAGCTGCCATCAGGGCACAGCCACAACCTGCAGGCAATCCTGACTCCGCACCCAGTACTCTCCAGGGTAGCTCTGGCAGAGCCCCAGCCTGTGGCTGTGAAGCACAGCAGCCTCTCATGCACCTCAGCTGGGGGCTGGCAACTCTGCTTAAGGGAGAACAGGAATGGGCTCCTGGACACGAGAGAGCTGCTGCACTGAGGTCTGTGGCAGAGATACCCAAATGGCAGATGATGCCATAAGGACACACCTGAGATCCAACATTCTGGGGCTGCTTCTTACTACCCATAAGTTTTTCTCCAGAGAAAGATAGGGGCTGGTGTAGCTCAACAGGAGACACTGCTGGGCTTTGCTGAGGAGTGCTCAGAGTCCTGTGCCACCCTCTCAATCCAGCTCACCTGTATGTGCCTCTTCCTGAAGCAAAGGCTGGAGCTCACACACAGCGGCTGCCCCAGGATCCCCAACTCTGGCCTGCGCTGCAGGACATGGCGCTCCAGGCCCTTGGTTACAGTTTGATCAATAATAACTGACATAATTAGTGTCTTATTTGAACAACTCTTACTTGCCCAAGCACCACCTTGACTTGAGCCAGCCATCAGTTTCAGCTGCCTTCTGACAAAACTCAGCCCTTGTCCAGTCTGGTTAGTCCTGCTGACAGGGCTTGGCCACGGGGCCTTTTCCTGTGCCCCCACCCTGCCCTGCCGGTGGGTGTTTGCCTGCCTTGCCATGATGCAAATGCCAAGAACAAATGCCTCCAGCTCCCTCCCCACAGGGACTACTTACCCATCATCCTTTCTTTAATATCTCCCAAAGCAAATCCATTCTTTCCTCCCACAAACAAATGGGACATTGAAACCATTTATCTTCCCTTCAGCTAAAATTAAAATGGCAAAAGAAGGGATGATAATTGAGATATTTTTGACAACAGAGCTGTTATTGGAGCCAAACCACAGAGAACTGCTGAGCAGTTCTCTCCTGTGGATTGCAGTGACAGAGTCTGCCACCACATGAGCTCCCAAAGCCACTCACTGCAGGGCTGGCTGAGCCTAGCTGGGCACAAGTAACACCTGAGCTGCTGACACACTAACAACAGAGCAAATTTGATCACTTTCACTGAAGTTTCCTCCTCACTACTCCCAAAACCTGGACCACGAAGTCTCCCCTCCACTACCCTGTAAAAGCAGGGAGCTAAACTAAGAAAAAGCCTCCCTGCCCTTCTATTATGGCTCTACTTCCCGGCCTCCTCACTTCCTCTCCTCACCTGGAAGCAGAGGCCTGGGCACTACCAAAGGTACAGCGAAAGGAGCCACCGAGGAAGCTCTGAATTGCTGCCTTAGAACAAGAAATTCCTCCACCCTCTCCCAGGACTGCCACGCTGGAGCCATTCCTGCTGTGCACGGCCTGGTGCGATGCTGCTGACCCACGGGGGCAGGAGCCCAGCAGTCCTGGCACAGCTGTTTATTCTCAGTAATCTGAGGGCAGAAAAGAGAGAAATAGGTCAGGCCTGCAAAGCTCGCTGTGGCCAACCAGGCTGTTAATGCTCAAGGCCAGCGATGCGCCTGCTCAGCTAATCCATGGGCTACAAGCAGGGACTTCTATGTGCTGGAAGGATGAAAACTGAGCAATAAACAAGCCAGAAGCAGTCAGAAGGAACAGGGAGAAAGAGGCCTGTTTTGGCCCCATGGAAAGAGACACAGGTTCAGGACAGACAGCTGGACAAGAAGTCTGAGAAGCAGAAGCACATAGGCGGCTCCTGGGAGTGTGGGACCAATGGAAAGAAGTAAGATCTTCTCTGACATCAGGGATAGGGGTGTTTGCCTTAAGATGTGAAGTCCCAATTCAGGGAAGACCAGCGCAGCTGGACCCATATCCCCCAGTGTCCAGACAGCTGTGGCGTTAGCTGGGATACCCTAGATCCTGGCCCAGTGTCAGTAGAAAGAAGGGGGATCTCCCAAGGAAAGGGGGGTGACTTTCCCCTGACCACAGGCAGTGTTCAATATGAAGAGTGAAGCTCATGAAGGAACACAGGACAATGCCCCAAGAGCACCTGAGTTACTCTGTCACAGAAGTTCCTATAAGGTTAAAGGGTGTCAAAGGCTGTAAGTGAGATGTGGCTCCTATCACGTAAGATTCTTCCGGACTGCACAGCATTTTTGGTATCACACAGGTCCAAGTACTCATTTGTAACTTACCTTTTAAAAATTAGAAGTTCAGCAAATACTTCCGTTTCATTTTTCCAGTCAAGAAATTATGCAATTACTAGACAAGTCACACTGAACAGCTGCTTCATCACCTCAAGTATATTGTAAAACGTAATTACACATGCAAAAATTTCATACAAGCTCTTCAAAAGCTAGACCCCAGTACATAAATGCCAGGCTTTTCCGACTTTCTTTTTTTAAATAGCTGTGCTTTCCAACAAGCTTACCAATAGCAATGTACAGATATATTATGAAATATAAAGCAATACAATTTACACCCTGAAAAACCCCCAACTGATTAAAATGGAGTGATAGGCTCAGCTGGAAGAAAGGAGTGATGGCTTTGAAATCTGTCAAAAAGTTTTTCTGCCACAGGTTTGAACTCTCTTTCCCAATACAGTCTTTGGCAGTCCATTATATCTCTGTCGAGGCTGCAATCCAACTCTACCTCCTCATCTGTAATCAAGGAAAATATCATCATCAGTTCCAAATAAAGATATACTCAACTATGTATTCTATGACACATACAGCTTACCAGCTGAGTATGCTGATGGCTTAAAAACAACTGCACTTGAGATAAGCATCACTGTCTGAGGGACTTAGATTTAATTTAAAATACAGGATGGTAAGGTCAGTAAAACAGTGAAAATGGTACTGCAGGTTCTTTCATTCTCACACCTCACAGGTGTCTCCAAGACAAAAACTGTCTCCAAGACTGAGCCTTTACTGGGACTGTCAGTCTGGAAAGTACCCAGGGTTTGACAATACCCACAGCAATTGTGCTAACGTAAGCAATCCATTAATCTAACTAGAGCTATGTTTTTCCTGTCACAAATTGCTCTGCTAATCTGGAGACTCTTTCAAACTCTATCTACTATCATACTGAAGGAATGTGAACCACACTGGTTATTGTATTACTGATGCCCTCCCTTCCTCACAAATTTCAAAAATAAAACAACAGGGCAGTCTTTATTAAAAGACAGGCAATGTTAGGAATGAAAGGAAGTCATCACTCATTATTCCCCCTCCATTTTGCTTGGCATTGGATGTGGCAAAGAGACAAACTCTTAGAGAAAATAAAAATCAGTCTGCTACCAGAAGCATTGTCCTGAATCAGGAATCCACGAACACAACTGATAATGCTGAATAAATGTTTTCACACAGTTTAACAGAAGGATATTTGACAGCCTTTAGGCCATAAATAGACCTAAATGAAGGTGGAATCCTGCTCCAAACGGGCAGTGTGACTTAACCTTTGGCCTACACTATGAAAGAGCACCAGAGTCATGACATGTTAAATAAGAAACTCTCTAAGGGTGCTTATTGCACAGTCGCAGCAGGTAAAGGCAACTTGGGGCTGAAGAGAAACTTCAGTTACCCACATTTTGAGTCAAACTTTGTATAGGAAAAAGATGCTCCAACAGCACCTTTTCCCATCCAAAAGCATGCCAAGGTGCCTGTGCAGAGCAGATGGCCCAAGCTGAGACAGGTATGAAGGAGGAAACCACATTCCTGTGTGTGGAGATGGGCTCCAGCTCATACAAAGTTGCCAGCAACTGCAAACAGTACTTGGCTTCTGTGCCACTACACTGCAACTACCAAAATTAAAGATACTGATGATGAGAGAGATTCCAAAAGGGGTTCTGCATAAGGAGATGCCATTTAGGGTCTTTCTGTGATAAAATAAAGAGATAAAAAACACCCACTCTTTCAAGAAGGATGTTATATCTCTGCAGGAAGAAAATCTGTAATCAGAGATTAAATCCAGCCTGAGACATCAGATCTATATCCAATGATGCCATAGGATAATTAAGGTTGGAAAACTCCTCTGGAGCAGAGTCACCATGTATCAGTTTGCTCTGGTCCATGTACTGTTGAGTACTGAACACCTTCAAGGACAGCAGCCTGTTCCAGTGCTTAACCCCTGCCATGATAGAAATCTCTTTTCCTAATGTTTAATTGGAATTTTGTCTTACTGCCACCTGTGCCCATTAGCTCTTGTCCTATCAATGGCACAGTAACCCAACATACCAAAAATCAATCTCAGCAGCAGAGAAGTCAGAGACCCTGAAGCAGAAAATAAGGGATTATGGGGTTTGTTTTCAAGGAGAATTGCTTTGCCTACTCATGTTTTTTTCTACCCAAATTGACTCTGTTCTAACACAGAGCAAGAGACATTTCTCCCTTCTATTAGACAGCTGTGCTCCCCAGAAGTCAACTGAGTATTTATGGAATCACTGAGGTCGAGAATTCCAGCCTACAAGAACAAGGGTCAGAAGCAGTTCAAAGCTGAAGTATTGAACTGAAACACTAAATTTCCCCAAGCAGAACGTGACTAACGCTGTGGATCAGTGAGGATCAGTGTTCCGCATGCAAGCTGTGCATCCTCAGATAATTTAATTTTCCCACGACTCTCCTCAAAAACTAGTAATATTGGGTCCTGGCCAAAGAGCATATGTGCTGGCTGCAAGCCCAAGAACAAGACAAACACACTGGGCCTGCATACTGTGGGGGAAACTGGAGACTGGAGTGCAGAATCCTGCAGTCTGCAAGGGCTGCCCATCCTTGAAACACTGGCAAGACAGGGGCCAGGAGCCCTGGAAGCTCCTGTCGTGTCATGTAAGAGTTCACATGGACTGAGCTTCCAAAATAACCTCCTTGAATTGATTGCGGAGGTACAAGTCAGCAGAAGAAAAAGTCTGGAGAGAGAGGGAGAAAAAAGATTTCACTGAAAGACCAAACAGAAGAACGATCCTAAGACAGAAGCTCATCACTGCTGCTGCTGAGGGCCTGGGCCAAAGCGAAGCTGCTGCCAGGGACCTCGGAATAGCAGCCTTCAGAAGCGCTGAGCCAGCAGAGTGACATGAAACTCAAGAGCAGCTGAAAGAAGGTGAATGACAAATGCCATCAGAAAGCAGGGCCACTTTTGCCCTGCCTGATCCCAGGCTGCTGGTATCAGGCATGGAAAAAGTAAAACAAATAGTGCCTTTTGTCCAGCCTTTCTCTTGGGCACAACATCTTTTCAGGCTATTTCCATTCCCTTTTGGCTTCCTTGTATCTTTTGTCATCTTGTGCCAGATAGGGGAGGGAAAAATAAGGGGAGGAGGCCAAGCACAGCAGGTGAAGTGAGGTGTCTGCTGTGCCATGTTCCACTTTTTCCGCTTCCTGAGGGTGTGCTGACGCTCAAGTACAGTTCAGTGGCTGTCAGCAGTTGCCTCCTGCTTCCTGAATGATAGAATCGGAGCAATGACGGTTCAAGGCTGTTACTGGACACAATGGGAGGAGGAAGATGTAGGACAATATTCACCAGCTGCTATTACTAAGGTTTGTTGGCTCTCTGCACACAGGGGAACCAGATCCAATGAATAAGATGTGCTTTTTCTACAGCTCCTCTTCTGACCACAGTGTGAACAATGACTGGCCTTCTGATTTAATTCTAACCTATTCCTAATTAATTACAATTACAGCTGCATTACAATCACAATTGTAACTGCAGTTGCAATTGTACATGAATTTCCAGTTCATTAAAGTTATACTATTTAATGAGTTACAACTGCTCTCCAGCCTGGACTCTGCAGTCAAATCAATTGCTGGAATAAGAAGTGTTAAATGCAGAAGAGAAAATAAGTACAGATTTTCTAAAACAGAGATATACATCCCTTGCTGTGTGCCAGAAAATTCAAGCACGATTGTAGTGTAAAGTTTGCACGACTCTTGCAGAATGTTAAAAAGTGCAGTAAAAACCTTGAAACACTTATTTTCAGATAAACAGATGGAATTATTGCTCACATTAAGATACAGTCCATCATAGCAAGGAAGGTAATACAAGGAACTATTACAACAGTGAATGTCAGTAATACTGCTGTAACTGGAAAAAAATCCTCACAAATCCACCCACTTTTCTGATTGTCTGCAACAAGAGACTATCAGGATTTCATGTTCTATCTGGGTCTGACAGTTAGTACACATCTTTAATCAATTTCCACATTAAACCATACCAAAACCAGTTAGTTTCCTTCAATTTAATTTATAAAGACTTTAAAAAAAAAGATAATTGCAAGTGACCTCCCCAAAATAAAATCCTATGCAAAACAGTGCTCAAAAAATAAAGGAGGAAAATTACATATACTGATTACAGGACTATTACACAGCCACAAAACTGTAAGATTTGAAGCAAAAGTACGATGAAAAGATCCCCCTGGGTGAGCAAATCACAGTCCTAACATTCACCTTTCAGCCTTTGTGGAACAATGAGCACACCCTCCGCAACTTTAGGGAGCAGATGAGAAATTGTCAGGATGCTGTCCTTGCCCACAAGGAGGCCATGGAGAGAAAAGAAGGGTGGTCAGGCAGCAAGGCCAGCCTGCCTCTGAGGGGAAAAGCCGTGATCCCCAGGGAGCCTGGTGTGTGCTGCACAGGGACCACTGTGCTGCGGGACAGTGCACACTGACCAATCACTGAAAGCTGCAGGACAGACTTCCCACCCAAACTAATCCTGCTCTGATTCTGCTCCTTCCATTTCTTTTCTTGAGGAAAAGAGGCCAAGACTACAAATCTCACCTAGAAGTGATGTGAGCAGCACCAGCAGCGTGTTGGCATCTCCTCCGAAGCAGGAGGCCGCGCTTGCCATGTTCTCACTGTAGTTCCACAGGGTTTTGCAGATCAAACACGAGAGCTGCCAGTCTGCCGGCCCAAAGTCTTGCAAGCAGTCAACCAGCCTGTCAGTAGCAAACAAAACAGTGGTTTGTTCCACGGAATTTTCTCCTGAGCTCTTCAAAATCTGGCAGTCTTGAAATGTAAGCAAGCTCCACAGAAGTTTGCAGGAGAATTCTACATTAATAAACTTCAGGTGCTACTTTCTTCCTCAGTAACTTCTCCCCTTCATTTAGTTCCCAAAGGATGTGAACATGCCTTTTGTCTACACATATGTGCATGTGCCTGCCTGCAGCTCCCCATCCCCTGTAACTTTCTAACCCAACTCACCCATTTCACTCACATACTCTGCAAATGCTACCATTTCAGAGACACTCAAATTCCATCAAATGTCATTACAATCTGTGACTGTCCCAAATCTGTGGCTACCACTAAAGCAGAGATTGTAATGCAATCTGGTGATTAGTAAAGGGAACACAGGGTAACAATAATATTCAGGTATGGCTGAAAACTGCAGTAATTCAAGAGCACCCAAAAAGAGGTTTGCTTTTTTTCTCCTCTCTGAAGGCAGTCATTGTGGAACAACAGGAGGCATCTAACGAAAAGCCAAAAGAACTTGCCCTAATTTTCTTTAACTCTCTGATGAGACTAATTCCCTATTTTCTTAGAGCCACCATATGTTAGTACAATAACCTCAATTTCAAAAATCCAGAGCTGGTTTGGCGCAGTCGGGATCTCCTCAACAATCAATTCCAAATTCTCTAGATTCATTCCATGCTGCTATTGTCTTTTGTTCTTTCCCTCCCAGATTTTCAGACACAGTATAGAAAATTCTGAATTTATATGATTCTATAGGCTACAGAATATTCTATGTAATAGAAATTTCTCACATTTATTATTCAATTTGCCTGCAACTTATTTTTATTCTCCTTTTTCAGCTGTATATGGTAAGCTAACTAGAATATGGAAGGGAAGGACAAGAAGACTATGCATTGTTTACAGTGTATAAAAAAGTAATTATATGATGTATGAACAGCAAAGCATTTCAAAGTGAGGCATATTGTTTCATAACTGTGGGGTGTACCAAGTGCTTTACGAGCACAGGAACATGATCCTTCATGTTGCTCCAATTAAGCTGGATCCGCTATTATCTGAACATCAAAGCCACAAGTGTTGCATCCACAGTGGTTTTTCAAGGTCTAATATCCCTTACAGTGTTAGTGCCTTAAACTTGAACTCCCAGACAGAGGAGACTCAGGAGCTGCTCTCTGCTGAGCATGGCTACCTCATCAGATAGCTCTCCCTACAGTACCAAGTGGTTACAAAAATTTCAAGGGACCATGTGGGATATCAGTTCCTGAAGTATCTTCCCATTTACACCAGATACACACTGACTCTGCTGTTAACTGTAGCCCATGAAGGATCCAGTTAAGCCAAGCACAAGCAGCTGCTGCAAAGCCATGCCTTAGTTGCCTTCTTCTGTGGTAGTCTCTGCTGTGTACATCATGGAGGGTCTTTGGGAGATTATTCTGTGGAGTTTGGCTCATGTGAAAGGCTCTTTCTCAAAGAACTTTAGATGCTGAATATCTACTATCTTTATTACAAGCTACTGGCCCAGTAAAAAAGAATCCCATTGAATCTTTTTGGCCAAACTACTCAAAATTGCCTTTTTTGCAAGCACAATCAGGAACTTACTTTCCAATTCCTCCTTCTTCCATCAGAAAAGCTCGTTTGTTCTTATCTACTGTGAGATTGAGAAGAACTCCACAGGCAGAAAAACAGACATCTCGCTTCTTGGAATCGAGCAAAGCGATCATGAACTTGTATACTGGATTGTAAAGAAGGAAACAGTGTTACTGTGAAGATGGACTCAGCATACAAGTGGCATTACAACATACTTACTAAAAATGCAGTCAATACTTAGAAAATACTTAGAAAGCAGTCAAATGCAGGATACCCTATCCAGAAATTCACCTTTGTAGCATATTACTGTGACATTTGTAGACGCACATGACAGAATAACATCATGCTGAACATTCTTTAAAACAACAAACCCAAAATTCTAGTAATAAAAATATACCAAAGAAATGTGAAAATCCCATCAGAAGAGGCTAAGTTAACCAAACTGAATTGCAGCTCACTTCTTGAAAGTATCATCCCCCTTTCAATCGTGGAGTCAGCAGAAACTGCAAGGATTTGGCATCTGGCACTCAGGAAAGTTCTTTCCCCTGTGAGTGGCAGGGTTGCCCCAGACTGCACCAAGTCCGGGGGAAGTGCAGCAGCCTGGGGCTCCCACGGGAGCAGGCACGGAGCAGCTGCTGGACGTGCAGTGTCCTGCAGCACCTGCTGGACTGACTCTGGGGCTCCAGGGGCAACCCCAGCCAGGGAGACAGCCTGGCCTCACAGACAGGAAGCCTCTCAGCAATTCCAGACTTTGGCACACCAACACCAGTCTCTCCCGGCTGGAAAATGTAATCCTTTGACTGAGGCTGTTCACCAGCATCCAACCAGCTACTAAGGGTCACTTCTCCTCCAAAGATGGTGATGTGCCACCTTTGAAATAAAGGGTTGCATATAGTGGCATGATCACCTCCCTTTCAGCACCAAGAGAGTGACAAAAAAAAAATTACAGTGAACTGGTGTCTAATTAAGCTGATGACACACCTTCTGTGAAGAGCAAGGAGTTGCCATTTTTCCCAAAGCTCTTTAGATACCCAAAGCAAAAGGACTTGAGAAGACTTGTATCCTACTTCACCCAGAGGCAAACAGGAAGTCTTTGCTGAGGTAGTGAAATATTCCAACTGCACGTTACAAAGTGCTAACAAGCTGTCAAATATGGGAATCAAAAATCTGGGATTATGAACCTAAATGAGAATTTAGTTGGATTTTCATTTTGTATCGTACCACTACTAACCTGTGGGATCTGAAAAGCTATTTGAGTAAAGAGACATTTCAAAATTTGAATCTTTAGGAAAAATAGTTTTTGTAGGATTTACCTTTGTGAAAGCACCATGGCATATTTTTCCTACTCCAATATTTCCATTTTAATGAAACAGAAATAAAATGGTGTTTATAATGACTATTACTGGATTCTAATGTTTGCCTAATTTGCAAAACATCAGGGAAGATTGCTTCTACCCTTTAACTGAGACAGCTTATTAACAATTTTTTCTTTTTAGACCCACGGACATTTAAAAATAGAACTCCTACAAATGCAAAAGTAACTTACTCTTTTTCTGCATGATGAAGTCACGGATCTCATGATGCTGGGAAAGATTGCCAAAGACTCTGACAGCCTCCACAACTGCATCCATATTGTCACTCATTAAAAGCCTTAAAAGCTCTATTGGTTTGCAGAGAAATTCAATAAAAAGAACTACTTGTAAATCACAAATACATGGTTGACTTTTTATCTGTGAATATTGGAATGCAAACGGCAACAGTGATAACTGTAATAAATGGGAGCAGTTGCCTGTCTGTCTGTCTGGTGGCAGCAAGGCGGTGAGCTGATGGTAGAACAAGAATGAAATTGTGTAGGGCTTTGAAGACAAGACAGAGAGCTCCAATATGGGACTAAATGCAAAGGAACAAACAAGGAGTTATGGAGACAGTCTAAGCATGGTTGAAATAATGGGAGCCAGTTTTGATTTGCAGTTTTGAGTGGGCTTATGTGAAAATCCAGGAAGACAAAAAAAAAAAAAATTGTAATATATATAAGAGACTTGACTTCGATCCTGAACAGATGGTCTTATGGTGGGATGTCTCCTAAAGCTCAAATTATTTTCTGTTTTTTCTCAGTGCTGCTATAACAAGCAAACACATTTTCTCTGAACAGCTACTTAATACTGTCCCAATCTGAAACATTCACTTCCTTGCTGCTTTCCTGCTTAGCAGTTTCACATTTGATTGGTGTGTAGCTTCAGCAGTAGGAATGAGACCTTCAGCATTTCCTAGGAAGAGCTACCATCATGGAGGACTTTGGTGCATGGCAGAGGAGTGATGTTACAGAAGTTACATTTATCAGTCTTCTGGGAGCACGAAGCAAAGCACTGAAATCAGTCCATCATACAGAGGATTCAAATTAAGTCAACCCTTAACCCTTCACACAACAGAAGAGCGAGGGGAAAAAATACAGGAGAGAGGCTGGCTTCATTCCCATTACTTCTGGCTCTGACTGTTGTGATACTGAACACACCTTGAACTTGTCTTAAAGAGACATCTGAAGTGATTTTATCCACCACTTCTATCAAACAGAAAGTATTCTCAAAATGTCTCCTGGAGAAGAAAGCCTGCTGGCTTTCCATCAAAAGGTTTCCCCTTTTCTCATTTCAGGAAGGTGATGGGACTAGTTCCACGTCCCAACAAGTAGCACAGGAGAGAAGTCATTTGTTTCCACATTCTTCTGACCAGCAACAAGAGGCAGCTGGCTTATAGGTGATAAAATGAGACGTGACAAAACAGCAGAGCTGTTACCTTGAGAGAATATGATGCCTACCAGTCTGGGCACTGGGCTGACAGACAGGTTATTTTTTCCAACTCTGTGTTCTACCTGTTATGTGAACTTCAAATTCTGCCTCTCCCCAGTGTCTTGTCTATTTAGACAGAAAGATATGCAAGACATAGACTTTCTACCTTTGGTCCAACATTAACACAATAGTCCCAGAAGTCAGTTGCAGTTCCTACACGTAACTGATTGTTGTCCATAATGTCAGAGGGGAGAGAACCACAAAAGACAATATTGCCAATGGGTTTATAAGCCAGAAATACACAAAAATTAAATTTTGCAGGTACAGAAGGTAACAAGAAAAAAAAAACCTTCTTGCCATGGTCTGTTTAGAAGTAAAAAGCAACATGATTATTTTGGCTCAGGTATATGGGTTTTGAACAAATCTAGCAAAAACTGCTGAACCGAAAACAGTATGGCAAATTCCTTTGGGGAGGAAAAGAAGGGGTTTTGTGAACAGTCCAACTATTTTCATGTAAGTCACAGAGTTATTTTCCAAAAGAATGGGAAATCATTATTGAAAGAATTTCGCCCTATGAACTTTATACTGCTGCAATATACTACAATAAAATGTTATCAGTGTCTTTACTTTCTGTGGTGTCAAAATATTTCTGCTTTCTAAAAGCTATATGAAAAGTACTAGTTTAAAAGTCCTTACTTTCAGCAATGTGTAGCTTCTTGTCTTGAACTGCAGAATTTGTCACTTGGTAGTAGGACAAATTGTTGATTGCTGTCACAGTATTGATGACCAACTCTTCACAGTCATTGACTGACTTGTATTCTGAGAATAAAACAAAAATAATCCCAAAACATATGCATATGTAGATACATGAAAACATGAGTCTAACTTTGCAGTGCATTAGATCCCAGAAGTAAAGTGAGTAATAGTTTACATGGCCACTATTACAGTCAGCCCTTCTGTTGTTCAGTAACATGGCAGGAGCTAACAGGAACACCTGATCCAAAAATGGCAATACAAAACCACTCTCTCCCACTATTGATTTACAGAAATCATTGTGAATGAAGCAACATGGTTTAAAATCTAGTTAGTTAAGACATGTTACAGATCTTGTTGGCTGTTTTAAGATGGCACTGGGGAAAGTGCATGTGCAGAAACAGGGCTGTATGACAGACATGGAGAAATGCCAAGAACTATTATATTGAAATGTCAGGTATCTCAGAAGAAAATGGAAAAAACCCCTTCAACAGTACTTGAAAGATTTTTCTCAGAGTTATGACAGAATGTTAACCCGTGTAAAAAGTCTGAAAGACTTATTTGTCTGAGGTTTCTGGCCTCTGAAGTCAAGCGTTAAGGAAAAAGAAGAGGGGTAAGTTTGTAGGGAGAGAGAACATTCTGTAGTGAACTGACTGATACAGTGGTCAAGAAGGGGGGAGGGTGGCAGAGAGAAGCTTTGAAGGTCAAAAGCACTTACACAATCATTAAGACATTAAGGCAGTTTCAACCCATGAGACAGAACCAAGTTGTGAGTCTGACTTCTCTAATCCCCCATGACTGCTAAGCCAGTGTACAATCAGGTTGATTATCTTAACATAATATTTAATGTTCTCATTACACAGTAAAATATACTGAGCTGTTTAAGATGTATCTTGTCACAGCTAAACTCTGTTATGGGGAGAACAGACCAAGTTCCTGGTCTGTAATTAGATTTACAAGAGGATCAGTAAGTGGTAAAGAAACTGCAGTCCTAATCCTCCATTTGGAGGGAGACATTCTTCCATCTGAAAGAGATAAAAGGTTGGAACACTGAAAAAGAAGATAGAAGTAAGAGAAAATTCTTTGATGAGGCTGAAAGTTATGGGTGCAGAGAATAGCAAGAATACTTAATCCACAACACTCACAGAAAATGCAAAACTTAAAAAAAAAACCCACCAAACACACCTATGTAGAACCTGATAGAACAAACTTTCCTTATGTATTAACTCTCAGTGAGATGTGTTTAAAATAAAATTTGTTTTCTTATCTTTAATGATCATATCTGCAAGACTGATCACTGAATTAAACACTTCTACAACATCTTTCCCCAGATACTGAAAAGTCAGTGCCAAAGCAGCAATGCTTCCACTGTCTCAAACAGGCCTTCGACATAAAACAGTTTATGAATATCAGGCAATTGACTTTGGGGTTCTTTTTTGCACTGAAAAGTCCTAAATTCTCCTTATACACTAAACAAAGATAACAAACACAAGATAAATTTTATTACCTAGTACAGTAAGAAGTAATCCTACAACAGGATGGGCAGCTGCCAGAGCTGCTCCTACGCTGGGATGAATGGAGAGGTTGGCCAGCACTCGTATCAGTTTTATCAGAACATCTTCTGCTTCTGAAGGATGCTTTAGGTGGTTTTTTCCTTTTCCTTTTCTATCATGGTAGTATCTCTGTGTATTCAAATCAAGTTCATAGTAGGTTTGGAATAATGATGTCAAGGTGTTAACACTTTCTTTTTCTTTAAAAAATTGCTCACGGGCCTTGTTATTCTTTGCTGTTAAATTACCAAGAATGAAGATGATACGGATAACCAAATCCTGCAACAAAATAAATAAACAAATCATGTTACACGGAAACATCAGAAGGTGGTAGCTGCTTAAAAAGAAGATAATACTTCCTTTACTTCCCAAGTCAGATAATAGCACATTCAGAACTACTGAAGGAACGCCAAACACAGCAACTAGAAATAATTTTTTATGCTACCGATTTTCATAACCCAATTTACAGAAGAAATCAAAAACATCTGACAGAACTAGTATAGCACTGGAGTAATTACTAATGGGATATACTTAGTACAGGTCATCTATTTTTACCAAGCCCACAGTAATCTTAAAACATCTTAAAACCGCACTTTATGTAACTAGAATAATCATACGGGCCAGAATTTACTAATCTTTCAAGTAAGCAAATGTCAGCTGTGATGGGCAGAGACCACAACCTTTCCTTTTCTAGGCCTGGTAATGATTGTAGAGGTTAAACTCCTTCCCCTTGATTTGTTACTGGTAAATCTAAGTTAGGTCTTACTCATTTCGTTGTTAATTCCAATTGCTTACAGATAGCTGAATTATTTGTTCCAGATTTTTACCAGAAGTATAATCTAAATTTACTGGTCTGTCATTCCCCAGTTCCTCCTCTTTCACCTTTTTAAAACAGGCACCCTACAACCTTGCAATTCTTAATAACTTTCAAGAATCCCAAAGACTGGGATCCCCTTTCTCTCCTTTTGTAAACACCAAAAGGTAAATTTCATCAATTGGTTTGAAGATATTAAATATGCTCTGGCTTGTTTTTTAGTGACAAAATAATCCAGGCTAAAGTAGAGATTATTCATTTGGTCACAGATAAACCTTTCAGAAAAAGAAGCAAAAAAAAGGCATTTCACACTTCACTATTCACAGTGGTATCTGTCAGTAATGCTCACATTCTTTTGAACGCTACAGCAATTATTTCATTGTTGTCTTCTCACTGGACTATAAAAAGTTTTGTTTCTTTTTATGTCCTTTTGTAGCTGCACCTCATATTGTGCTTTGTTGGGGTTTTTTTCTGATTTTACGTGCTCTTCGTACCCTTTTATTTTTATCATTGCTGAATGAGACCTACTTTCCATTTTTGTACAGTATCTTGAGATCTCATGATTTAACCAAGTTGCTCTCCTAAAGCACTTTCTAGCCTGACCTTCATTTTGTACATACTGAGATACAGCCTTTTTGTGGCCAGATTAGTGGATCCTAACTGAACAGCACTCAACAACATCCCCATCTTTTTCTTACCCACCAGTATGTGACAAGAAAAAAAAAAATTCTGGAAGTCTGAAGTAACTCAAATTTAAGCTATTTAAACATTTCCTTCTGTCATCTGCATCAAAACCTACTCATTTTTAAAAATGTCTATAGCTTCATCTTAAGAGTGCAGATAAGCTAACAGCCATTTCTTCAAGTACACCGGAACCATCCAACCTCAGCTGCTAACCTGCTGTACTTGCATTAACCTAGAATTTTGGTGAACAATTCATATGCTGTTTTTCTTCAAATATCATAATTACATTTATACACATTCCAATCCTCCTTGGTATTAGGAACATAAGTAAACCAGGCATAGTCTAACTTGTTGAAGTATACATGCTAATACTGAAGGAAAAAAGATGTTTAGGCAGCAACTCCTTCCTTGATACATGCCTTCATCAGTAAGTTTCAGGTCTTAAGCCTCTGCTACAACACATTGGCAATAACATCCTCTCAAGAAGATCAGTGCTATCCTTGAACATGAGAAACAGCAGTCTCCAAAGTAAGAAAATGGTTTTCACATCCATGTATTTAATAATACCACTCTGTAGGACCCACTTCCACTTTTTTTTTAACTAGCCATCATATTTTTGTTAGGATCTAAATGTCATCAAGACAATTTTTTATGAATATTCTTACTGACTAACCACTAAGAGCTTTCACCTTTGCTGGCACAACACCCAATTCACAAAGGCTGTAAAAATTTGAAACAAACAACTGATGAATCAGAAGAGAGAACTGAAAAAAGCAGGCAGTCTAGTTTGACTCGTTTATATTGACTTTCTAATTTTGGTCAAAATGGTATCAGCCCAGCAACAGCTCTGCCCAATCAGGAAACAGACAAACAGGTACCGCACAGCAATCAACTGATATTTTGAGAAGTGTGATCTCAGCTGTGCTTTCCACCTACAGCCCAGCAAAACAAACTTATAAAATACTTCTTTTTTAGCTAAGCACATCCGGCCTTAATAGAATAGCACCGAAGTTTCATTATCTCCCAGTGAAAATTTAACTAGCAAAGTCAAAGAGGAAAGCTGTACAACTTCTCCTGAGTAGTACAATGCTCAAGGATTTGTATTATTTCTGGCTGTATATCATTAAGTGCTCATGGGTAAGCACTGCAACAGTAAGAAACACCATCTTAGAATGGCTGTGTAAAAAAAATACATACAAAGTTACATGACATTTTGAAACTCCTCGCAAGATTAAACCTGTGCAAGGCCCAGGGGGCTTCCTGTACATAGCAGAAAAATCAATATAATAAATGAGATTACTGTGCATTTCCACATGTTTGGAGTATGAACTGCATATGGAATTTCAGACATTCTTTCACACTTATAGAAAAATCATATTTATCAGATCAATTTATATAATATGAAGGTTTTAACATGTATTGCACTAGAGACAAATTAGATTAAAGATAGGAATGACACTCAGTTATTTCGTCTTTTCATAGTGAGGTATTCACGTGAGACATGATGAACGCAGAGTGTACTCAAACCTGAGTGGAAGACTACAAATGAGAGCACACAGCTTCACTTACACAAACAAATTTGAAAAAACAAATCAAGAAAGCTTGAGATCTTTTTCTTTGCTTCCTACCTGTGAAGAAACTGATCTTTTGGTTTTTAAGGTGGTAATGGCACTACATACTCCATTAGCATTTAACTCTTACTCATCTGGCAACCGGAACACGAACATTTGGACAATTTCTTTGCTTATCTATTCTAAAACTCTCTTCCTTGCACTGCCCTAGTAGCAAAGGTACCCCTTGTACCTGCTGAGTCACAGAACTTGACAAGAGTTTATCTTGCAAATAAAGGACACCTGCCTTTCCGCGTAAGCACAGCGGGCGCAGGTACAAACTGTACAGGCTCACTTAGCAGTGCAAAAGGAAAGCAAATTAGGTCAGCGGTTTCTGACTGAAATGAGATCAATAAGGAAGGAGAGTCCAATCTAGAACCTGTGAACGCTGGCCAAGTACCTGCTGTTACTTTATTTAGTGTCTGGGCCCTCAGAAAGGGAGGGACAGTACGAAACAAAAGGTCAGATGCCAGCGGCTGAGTTCCTATTGAATCATCACCTGTAAATGAAATCTGCTTTCCATGTTACACAAACTTCAATGGAGTTAGTCAAAATTCTACCACCTGCCCTGCTTCTCATTGAAATCTAATTTACACTTCACTTCCAAATTTGTATTTCTGCTTTATTATGCACCTTGGAAAGAAAATTTGGGAGTTTTCTTTGCAGGGTTTGATGGTCTACTTATAGGGAAAATTACTGTAGTTATACCAACCCAGAGCTAATCTCCTCCAAATACAGTAAAAAGTCACCTTGAAGTGACATTCTAGCTGTGAAAATTCCTGCTCAAACCCAGAAATGACAGCTGTCATGAAATGAAACTGAATTTAAAGAATAAAAAAAGGGGGAGAGGGTAGTGGTCTAGAATACCCTGGAAGTACAGCAAAATCAAAATAGAGAAGTTCTTGACTGAGGAATGTGAAATGAGGCGCAGAGAGAAGTTTTGCCACAGTGACAGCAGGGAGTACCTTGTCAGTAAAGAGAACCTCCTTCCCCCCAAATACTAATGCATTTGAGGAGAAGGAGAGGCCATAAGTAAAATGTAATTATACTTCTGTGTACCCGCACCACAGGACCTTACCCAATAATTTCTACACCCCAAAATCTGATCTGTTTAGCTAAATTTTTCAGAAAATTATTCATTTGCACTTAGTGACTTTCAGCAATCAAGAACTCACATGCTTAGGTTTGTTTGTGGGCACCTGGATAGCTGGGAAAGTTAAAGAAGAAAAGCAAGCACACTGTCACCAGAACAACATTTGATAAAAAGCTGTGTATGGTCCCTAAAAAAAAAAAAATTATAAATGAAATTAATTGAAAAAAAGAAGTTGAAAACTATATCCCCCATAGTATCACTCCAAGGACTGCTGATCTCTCTGGTTAAAATCTTTGTTATTATTACTAGTTTAAATTTGTACAGCTTTAGCCCCTATTTCTTATTAGCTCTTTTTTCTTAAAATACGTTAAAGACTGGTCTACTAACAGAAATATCTTTCTTGTGCAGATTCTATTAATAGGCAACTTCCTAATGGTCTGACCTTTGTAATGGATAAATTAAATTTGCTTGGGGGATTTTAACTCTAATAATTCTGTTAGCTCTTTTCAGAAGTGCTCCCAAGCTTTCAACATCGTTTAGAGAAATTAAATCAAAAACTATGACAACACATTTCAATGACAATGTAAGTCACACCAAGCAGCAATATACTATTATTATTATTAGCTATTCTGATGTTTACCTATCTAGTAATTACATATGTTCACTTGCATCTTTTGATACACCAGGACAGCAGGTTTCTATATGATACATACCAGTGAAGACTGTTTCATTACAAATTTTGAACTCTGTATTTCTGATATTTTTATACTTCATGTACATATCTCATATTCTGCACTTTTCTTAACATTTTTGCATTTTATTTCAGACAAAAAAAAAAATCACGACTAAAGAATAAGGAAGATGCACACATACATGCATTAGGAAGATGCTCAGCATACTGTCAGAAATACTGTAGGGAAAGAGCGACCTGTAGTTATTCACATTTATCAGCAGGAAAATTCTTTCAGAGTTGTCAGAATATTTATCCTAGAATTGCTACTTCCTTCTTGAAAAAAAATGAAAGCTAATTCAGAGAGAATGATTGATCAGTTATGAATAGGCAAGTGCACACACAAAACACAGGAGAAAAATCCTGGTTTTGCTCTTTAACGATCAATTACTATATTCCCTTTTTTTAATTGTCCTAGGCACTATTATAATGTTGGGCTATACTGAGGTGGAATACAACTGAAAATAGGTACTAGTAAATGTAGGAGAAAAGAACCACATTATTGATGCACATTCTTTGTAGAGTTACCTTGACAAGCATTTCAGCTGAAATAGTGAACAGCACTCAGTCTCCTTTCCATTCACAGTTTGTTTCCTCTCCCATACTGCTGCCTCAGTATTTGTGATCAAAGAAGCATTAGTATGGCTGTTCAACAGACCAGATGGGAAAGCAATGCAGGTGATAACCAGGAAAGGACTGGGGCTCTTTTTTTCAGTTCTAGTTTTACTAGAAGATGGGTCAGTTCTCTGACATGATGTGTTGTGCTGTCACACAAACAACCGTCCTCATCCCAAATGAGGGATGGCACAGAGGAAAACACCAGTAACCAAAACACAAAGAACACTTGGCTCAGCACTGATAACCATTTATTTAGAACCAAGCAACAGACACAGAAACACACCATCTCCCCCAATAACAATGTTAATTAAAAACTCCTTTGGTATCTCATAAGACTGCGATGTAACTGAGCAGAATACCAATAACACTCTCAAAGTATTTAAAAGGCAGACACGTATATCTGAACTAAACATAGGCACAGGGAAGAGCCTGTGGTTGCTTTTGGGTATCACATGACTTATGTAATATGACTGACTGAAACAGACAGACAGTGGCTTCCCAGGAGCTCATCACAGAATTCTCCCTAAACCAACCAAAATACCAGCCAGAAAGACCAGTCCCTGCATGCAGATAAGCTTTTGCCTAACTAAGAAAGCCAGAAGCAAAGTGGAAAATTTCCCTGCAGTTACAGGCCTCACCTGGACAACCTTCCCCACAGCAGCAATCCTAAACGGACATTCAACAGCCCTGAAACAAGGTTCTTTTCCTTCAGGGGAGACAAGAGCAAGTCTCACAATCAAAAGCCTGCTTGCTCACAGAAGACAATAAGCTGATTTGGGACCCACTACCTGGTAGATGCATTTGGGAAGGAAGCTGGGCAGATCCAGCAACAATGAACCCAGTAAATGTGGACATGTCCTTAGAGAAGATGACAAGGCAACATCAGCCTACTCTTTATTCAATAAATTGTTTCTGACAAACTGTGTGCAAATTGTAACTGAAAATGAGCGCTGTTCTTCTAGCTGATGCAAGAGATGCAAAAATAACAACAAATCTTTTCAAATTTACCAGGTAAGGGAAATTTGCCAGAATCTGCAGAACTAATTGATGATCAGGGTAAAACAGGAGAATTGAGAGAAGAAAATGTCATTGCAGAGAAGCTAAATGAGTTCTTTGCATTGATTCATGCCTACTCTGGAAGCAACTGGGAAGATCTCAATGCTACAGCCTTCTCCAGGGAAGCCTCATCAGAGCATCTGTCCAAAACTGAAGCGATCACAAACAACTTTAACGAACAAACTGACAAAACAAAGAGTAACCTATCACCAGGACTGGATAATTACCCAACAGTTCTAAAAGAACTAATTAATTAAATGGCTTAATCACTAACAGTACTATGCAACCTCCTAAAACTGTAACAAACATGAGAAGATTCCAAGTGAGATTCAAGTCTGGTGTCTGCACCAGATTAATTAGTAGAGACCACAGAAAAAGAACAAAAAATTGAGTGGACAGCCAGATAAACACAATCAGCTTTAAGAATTCTAATTTCTGACTTACACAATTGCTGAGTTCTTTGAAAGGATTAACACGCATTAAAAAGACCCATTGATATCACCCATGCGACTTTCCAGGAGATTTTTAACAGAGTCACTCACCAAAATCCTGGTATAGATAAATGATTAGAGGATGTAAAACAGAGTAAATTAGCAGTTCCTGCAATGGTGGAAAATGACCAGTCGAATTCCCATCGTTCTGTGCTGGGATCTGTTGCGTTCAATTTGTCCATAAACACAGAAAATGGGCAGCAGCAGTGATATGGAAGAATATATTGATTTCACTATGATACTCAAAGTACCAAAGATGAAGGCTGACTGAAGAACAGAAAAAGAATTATAGTCAGTTGGTAATAAAATAGTAGATGAAATCTAAATGCAGATAAACATGAAAGGATGCATGGAAAAAAACAGAGCAAATATACCTTTATGTATAAAATTATAGCCTTTGAACCAACCACAACCACCTAGAAAGCAATCTCAGGGTTAATGACAGAGTTTAATGCTCAGAGGTCAAGAAAACAAGTAAAATATTGAGAATTATTGGGAAACAAATTTATGCAAGCATGCACATCTGTGATATGGCCACATCTTAACTGCTGTGTTCTGGTTTCCTCCTCTCAAAAAAAGAGACAGGAATTAGGACTGCAAAATGTTCTGAGAAAAGCAACATGGATACAAAAACCATGGCATGGAACAATCTCTCTATCAGAAAGGGCTAAGTAAGCAAGGACTCTTCAGCATGGAAAAGAGGTTAACTCAAAGAGGGCAGGATAAATATCTAGAAAATCAAGGGAGGTGTGAAATGAACAATGGCCTTCACTGCGTTTACTATACAAGAACCAGAAGGTATCAAATAAAGACAGTACAGGCCAAATTCAAAATAAGCAAAAGTAATTATTTGCTATGCAACTCCTTGTCAATGGATCTTCATACAGGGTAGAAGTTTATACAGGGTAGGAGACAGACTGTAGAATTTCACAGAAAATAAGTCAACTGAGGTTTATTTCATACACAGCTGGCTGAGGGTGTTTTCACACAAAAGAGCTGGAGGTTTGCTAAGTATACACAGGAAGTATCATACCTGCGTGCTCCATTTATACTGTTCTCTAGACCTCTGACTCTCGCCATTGCTGAGGACAAACAGCACACTGGATGAGCTGTTCAGGTAATCCAATGTAATTATTATTTTGCTGAATAGGCAATTACTGCATCCAGTGATGTCAGATTCTTAAACAAATGCTTCCCAATTTAAAAAGTGGGCTACACTAAAGTGTAAGAGGACCATTCTATAAAACAGGCCTAAGATTGCTTCTATACAAATTTTAGTATCACACCCTGTGTTTGTGCACTCAGGATTGAAAATAGACTCCTAACTGATAATACATTACACGGAAGCCGGCAGGGCCCCAAAATGCCACCTAAACTCAGGCAGTGCCTGAGAAAGTCACCCTTTATGCAGCTTATCTGGAAAGCTTAGAGATGATAATGACGTGGGAAAGTGGAACAGAACCTTGCTAAAAGACTTCTCGAGATGGGCAAAAGTCAACAATGCTGACTGGAAACAGAATCATGCAAAGCTTATACTGCAAGACAGAGGCTCTGTAAGAACATTTCTGACAGTTTTCACAGCATGTGGCGGCCACCAAGGATTTTTTTTTACTACAGACAAATAAGTTCCAAAGCCAACCATGAACACATACTTCAGATGTGTGTAAAAGCACAGTTGAATTTCCCAGTCCTAACTTGAAGATTCAGCTTTTCCAATCTTCTAAATTCCCTACCTAAGACTATGACACATGGAATTATCAAGTCTTGTCAACTCAAATTTCCCCAAAAGTCTTCCTCAGAGTTGAATCACTACTCTTCCATTCCTTCTGACTCTCTTACCAAAGAAAGAAAATGAGCTGAAAGAAAAGGGAAAAGACCTGTAACTGCAGTGTGGAGAGAAAAAGAGAGACTATTTGGGTTGCAACTGTGGAATTCAGTGTGAGGTATGGATGCAAGTCCTCAATCCTATTTCCAGTGCTCACATTTTTATTTTCACAGTACCTAATACTTATCTTTAAAGTCACAGTTATGATAGCCCTTGAGAAAGTCTGAATGTTGGTTTTCTTCTATCTTTTCATCTGTATGTTTCTAGCTGCTATGACTGCCACTAAAAAACCTGGTTCCACAAACTTTGCAACCTGAAAACTCAGAAAAACGCACACACACTTCCTTTCTTCACATATCAGTTCTTAGTCCTGAGGATTGTTAATGCTTTAATAATGATGATTTTTCCTCCTCTTTGCTTCTTTCCACAGCAGACAATTTACTCACACTGTTGTTTCATTTCTTTTCAACACATACCAACTCACGCTGTAACTCACTAGCTGTCAGCATTTTAAAACAAAGATTAGTAGTGCCAACTACACCTCAGGAAAAACATTTGCGCTCCTCACAGCTCAAGTGTTTATTATATACTACAGAAAAAGTGGTGCATTACATTATCTATGTCATTCTTTTTGTTTCTGCAGGGCTTCACTAAGATGATAACTGGCAATTGCATGCTTGTTTCAAAGCTGCAGTAAGAATTAATTATTCTGAAGACATTGCATATATAATCAACACAATGTAATAGCTAAGTTTTTTGAATACACAAGCTACTTCTTCACTCATTTGTAATTTGATAAAACAACTGACAGTCTAACATAAAATGCAATGCTAACCTAGTGAAGAAAGATGTATTTTAGGACTACTTAATAGACATATGAGAAGCTAAATTCTGAATACTAACTAATAAAAAACAATTTGAGGTAGATATGAGTCTACAATTTGCTATGACATGAAGCTATTATCTCAGGAGCCTAGAAAAGCTACTCTTAAAATTACAGATTAAGTTTGGGAGAACGGTGTTACTTAATTAAAGACCCTTATTCTCAGTTCTGTAATTTGTTGAGTTTTTAATACAGTGGTCACAAGGAAGAATAACTATAAATCTAGAAAAATATCATGCCTTTGACATTTTTCATGTTATTTACATAGCATTTACATAGTATTTTACTAAAGTGTCTTTGAAGACTACACTATGCAAGAGCAACCTGAACCTAGAAATACTCAGATATGCTACAGAAGTGTTAATCAGCAGACATTTAGAAGAAGAGAAACAATTTAATCTTTGTTCCTCTTCCATGTGCACTATCACAAAAAACAGGGATGCTGCTAAACAGGAAAGGAACAAATTATTTTTGTATCTGGCAGGAGAAAGAATATTGTTCAGTGTAGCCAATCTAGTTACCTTAAGTCCCTTTAATGACAGCAACACAAAAGACCTCTTTCCAACAAATCTCTGGGAATTACTAACCCTGGGTTAAATTGTATAGGATAACTAAATGATCTCGAACTAGTTTAGATGCTGGACCAGCCAAGAAAGTTCCTCACTTTTAACAATGATCTTAACGCAATTTAGTATTCTATGTTTTGAAACTTTGTTCCACCTTTGAACATCTATGCTTCAGATAAAAATTATTTTCTTCTTAAAACTTACCTGGCAATAGAGCTGACTAATTTGCCCTACCTGAGGCACTCCACTCTTACCAATGCATCAATCTGTAAGACTGGGATCCTGCACCAAACTCCAAATGATCATTGCTCCAGTAAATATAAGAAAGATCACTCTGATACAGCAGGACAATGCAGCAACACCTGACCTAGGAGTTCTAATGAAGTTGGTAGCAATTATACTCAAAATTTTATTTCATGATATGAAGCATGTTGACAAAGTCTAAACATTTATTTCTACGTGAACATCCCAAATGTGGTACTCCAGGCATGTGGTAAAGGAGATACACATTTCTCTGGTAAAGGAGAGATACATTTTGATATCTTACACAGTGAGCAGGGGAAGGTGACTGAGGGTAAAAAGATAATGGTACACAAGCTCTAGGGAAAAATATAGCTGTATTCCCTGGACGGTCAGCATATCCGACCTGCCACACACAATGCAACCTAAGGGGGAACTCAACAGAGGGTGGAGCAGGGTGGAGACACCACGGCCAGGCTCTGTTGAAACCCTTGCAGAGGAGGGAACTCAGTGGTACTTTCTAGCTGATAAGCCACATAGCAGCTGAAAACCAAGGGAAATAAAGGAAAATGTCCTGCTCTTGAATCAGAAACTGTGATGAAATCACTCTCCTTGGACTAACACATGCCCCCATATCAAGGTTATCTCAGGTACTATCCTGAGATATCCACCCCCTAATACAACCACCCCTCACTGAATAAGAGGAATGACCAAAGTCACTCAAGCTCCACCTAAACATAAACAAATAGTATAAAAGTGAGTTAAGAATAGGAAGAGGTTGGGGAAGAATCCACTATAACTTCTGGGATCAGACAATGAGCTGAACCTGTCTTCTCTCCCTAGAGAGAATAGAGACACCGGTTTGTGTAAGAACTGTGATCTCTACATACTGAATGATTGCCTCAGGCCAACTTTTATTAGGGATCAGAGACAGATAGTACATTGCTTTAAATTAGTATATTGCTTTGTATTTTTGCAGTCAGATACTATCACTGGCAAGTCTCAAACCTTAACCTGTCACAATTCTATTAAAAAAAGTGTTATTCTGCAAACTTTTAAATGAGAGTTCTTCAAGGGCACAGGTGAAGGTGGAGACCCCAGAGGAGGTTTCTCTGTTTGGGTGTGACCCTGAATAAGTCAGCTGAACTACCTTTAGATCCAGTGGGACTGCTTAGTGAAGGGTCCCAAAACAGGACACTGAGAGACTGCTCAGGCACAAGGGTCTCAGCTTTCCTGGGGCTCTGACAGACTAATCAAACATAAAGGGTTTGAGTAAATCTCCCGTGACACCAAGGAACGTATTTTCCTCTGTTTTCACATTGCTTAGCTCTAGAAAAGTCACACTTCTTTTGCAGGTGAGGAGGGCAGGAGAAAGCCCAACAATTTCCTACTATTAAATATTTAAACAACTATTTGCTTTAAAAAGTATTCTTTAAAACTAAGAAAAAAAGATTAGTACTCAAAGGACTTTTTCTACACGTGCAAAGGACAGACAAGTTAATTAACTGTCCTCTGTATTGCTTTGAATTTTTAATCTAAATTATTTCATTACAATTATTTACTACTTAGAAATGCTGTCAACCATTTACAATTTTTATTTGGCAAATGCATAAAAGTAGGTCACTGAAAACAAGCTTATACACAATACTACACAGACACATCAGAGGATTAATATATAAAAATCAAGAGATGAAAAACTGACCTGCTGCTTCTGGTGTTTGTTTAGTAGGGCTAAAAATAAGACGTAACATCTGGAGCAGTCTGCTAAAGCTGCACAGAAGTCATTGTCGGAAGAAAGTTTGCTATAAAGAGAAAAAATAAAATATAAATGAATGAAAGGCCTTTTTTTCCACAAAAGATTTTTTAGAAAGTCACTTTTGACTCTCAGAGCTGTGTTTTCCAACAAATGAAGTGAATGCCAATACTCTGATTTCTAGCAGAGGCATGTGCAGTTACACAAGAGCACAACGCAAGTCTAGCTATCCTTGCCACAGTGAATTATGGGAAGAAGCAAACATAAGGAGCTTCCCAACCTGCCTGCCATATGGGCACAGTATGCTAACACCAGCACTTCTTGTCATTAAATGGGAGAACTGTAATTTCAAGATGATGTGGGAAGCCAGACGAGAGGAAATAAAGGGGTCCCTTCCTAGTGCACATCCAGTAGAGCCCAGCAACAGCACTAAGAGAACATATCTCTCACCAGCAAATATGGAGAATGTGCCTCCTTGCAGGTAGGATTTTACCTCTGCACATTCTTAACAGCTGCTCCAGTCCTACATTGCTCACCTTGACCATTGCCAAAACAGGGAATTCGACATGCTTTGGTCACGCCAGAAAAATGCAGTAACAGAACAAGCTAGGATAACCTCTTACCTCCCATGTAGTCAAAACCAGGGAAGATCTGTGTTGATGTTCAATTACAGTCAGTTACAGGAAGATTTACAGGCTTATAGAAATGAATAATCTGAATAGATTGAACATATTCTCTACAAAGAAGCTGCCTAAAGCTGATTGAGAGAAAAGAATAACCATTTTGTACTATTAGACGACAAAACAAAATTCCAGTCTGAACTCTGTACTACATAGTATATTTTTTTTTGTAACTGCAATTTCCAGAAAGCTAATTAAATTGATTTTATGGCCAATTTGTATTCTTGGAGCATACAGTTCTAAACTTAAGAAAAAAAATTGAAGCAGCAGGAAACTTTAAGTAAGATAAATTATTTTTGCTTCATATTAAATTCTAGATCAAGTAAATGTCCTTATCAGAATTACAGTGTAAGAATCAATTACACTTAATTACAAACCCATTATCCCACTTTTCATGGCATTTTCCAAGTAAAAGAAATGCTCTCTCCTTAGAAGAAGTAAATATGCTCAAAATGCTGTAATCATTGCTAGAACTAATTTTTAGGCACAAATTTAGAGACGGATATGAACAAGGTAGCATGGAATTGGAGAAACAATTCACATGTTTTACAGGTAGCACAAACAACAAAGGAATAGATTTGCCTGCTTTTAAGTGTGGGGAGGAAGGAATGACAAACCCCTTATGTAGCCACTGTTCAAAGCACAACCCAGTCTCACATAGAAAGGAGAATGGGATGGATAATTTGGAGGGGCTGAACCGGAGGAGAAGTCCATACCACAATTTCAATGAACATGGAGCCACAGGAAACATGGCTCAATACAGTAAAAAAG
The DNA here is from genome assembly GCA_013397895.1 of Origma solitaria. Classification (NCBI taxonomy): domain Eukaryota; kingdom Metazoa; phylum Chordata; class Aves; order Passeriformes; family Acanthizidae; genus Origma; species Origma solitaria. The sequence goes on along the minus strand of VZRL01004083.1, from coordinate 39,779 downwards.
CAGCAATGGCAAAAACTTCACCCAGAACATCATTCATAAACCGTGTTTATAATCCAACTACTCCTGAAATTACCAACAACTGATTTCACAACTTTTTCAAAACCCTTACATTGTTTGCAAATCCATTTAGCATTGAATAATACAAGCTGGTGCTTGGTAACTGAAGACTCTTGACTGAGAAACTATTCAGACAACAAAAATGATCTTTTTGGTGACTAACTCATACTGATCTCTCTCTAAAAAGCACAACTTGGGATGCAGCCGCTGGCTGCTCGTAAAACTGAGATCCTTTCAGCACTTCATCTGCACACTCAAGCCCTGATCTCAGAGATTAATCTCCTCAAACACTCTGTTACAGCTCAAAACAATGAACACTGGTCACATTTTCTCTCTTCTGTATTTTATTTCACAATACACAGTCCCTTGTGTAACTTCTCTCATTCATTTTTTTAACACATGGCCTAAAACAGGACTAATATATACTTAATCATTTATGCAGCTTTAAAATGTAAGAAACAGTACTTTAAAAAACTTAATCAGAATCTGTGGGATCAAAGACTGACACAATACAACAAAACATTTTTCACATGGATGACGAATCTGAGTTTGTATGGCTACAAGTTAAACAATTCCGTAAGTGTTAATAAAGACACAATTAGCATACAGTATCATTAAAAGCTACACAGAGCTTTTCAAAAACAATTCCGTGTAAATCTTCCAATCTCGGCGCTTGATCCTGCCTCCTCTGAGGTCACTCATCCAAGGTCCCCGTTCAATACATACCTGAAGATCCTGACAATGCAGGTGCACACATCCTTGTCACCACTGCGCTGCTCCAGCGCCACACAGAGCTCGGAGACAGCGCCGCTGCAGCTGAGCAGGCACCGCGCCGGGGGGAAGTCAGCAAGGATCCGTAGAGTAGCTGTCAGCTGCACGTGGAGTATTTAAACATTTATTAACCACAGATGTTCACAGCAGAATACACACTGGTGTGAAAATTCAGTAAAGCTCAGGTCTCATTTATAGCATTTAAGGCAGTCTGGGTGTCCTGTTAGCATTCTGCAGGTATGTGTAAAAATAAATAACAACAGGAAATGTGTAGGCAGCAAGATGCTGTATTTGGGATAACTGTTTGAAAATGAAAGATTGATACTGGTCTTTGCCTGCATGGAACCTCCTTCTTTGAGGGACACATGATCTTTCACACATTTTAAAATCTTGCATGTATACAACCATATACCAACTGGAAATCAGCTGAAATGCTGTGGATAGTTAAAGTAGTCTTTTGCATAATGTCCTAACTTTGGAAATTTATATTTAAGTCCTGCAAGTTAACACGGATATATATTTTGATAATAACTGCAAACTGCAAAATAAAATGAACTGATTTTAAAATACAATTACATTTATTCCTATTTAAAAATCAAAAGTTAATCAAGATCAAGAGAAATCCACTGTTTGACCAATACAAAAAGGAAAAGCTTAAATGCACAAGTCTGTTTTGGAGAAACCAACATATTTTCAGATGACACTGTTCTATTTCAAAGAGCTTAAAGCATAAAAAAACTAACACTTGTGGATATACAGAATGAATCAGGTATTGCATATTTTGAACTAATTCTAGTTCCCTTTCAAGGTATGATATTCAAATGACAAGGTCAGACAGGCAATGACATGTAAGCTAATTTTGATCTAATCCAGAACTTACTATAAAATGAATGTGAAGTCATTCAATCTTACTTGAATATGGGAGTTCTTTAAATTTTTCTTATTCGGAGTGAAGTTACTAACATCAATTCGGCTTTGAATGTAGTTTGATAAGACACGAAAACTATCTGTTCAAATTGTTTCTTATCACAAAAAACTCCAGAAATTAAGCATTTTATCACTAAATTGGACTTCTTATCCAGTGATATGTAATTGCCAATTTTAAAGAAAAACTCTGACAAAGAGCAGGTTAAGATGTTATATTTGAGCTTTTGCACATAAGACTCCATGCACTACGCTGTCCATTCTCCAGCAGCTTTCAAATCTGCTGTCTTACTTCAACAAATTTGACAACAGAGTACAAATCTTCAGCTACCACATGATGTTCTGTAATGGAGCAACAGGAAATGCAACATGTCAAGATGGAGAAGCAAGGCATAGAGGGGAAGGAATATGTGACAATGTGATATGTGAATGGATTTAACTTCAGCACTAAACATGAAATCTACACTATATTCATAATACACAGAATCTGAACCTATAGAAGCCACTTGTTTCATATCACTCATATTTTAAAAGACACCTGGAGTTTTTTATTATTTTAACTGAACAAATGCAAAAAAAATTTCCAGATGCTTCAAAAGTCAACACAATACTGGAGATATATTTTAACAAACATATTCTGATCAAATACTTTGCTTTTCAAAAGTTTTGGTAGAAAAATTCCTGTCACATGGAACAGAGACAGAAGACTCCATTCAGTGCTTCCATACAAGATGCTCGCTGTCAGCCTAGGATGATATTTGTTGAATTCTAGCTAGGCTTCAATAGCGACAATAAAGGGAATGAAGGATATACCACATATTAAAAGTGTTGTTCAAACCCAGATAAGAGCTTTCACTACAGCAAAGAGACTAACATATTGGATAATGAAAAAAAAAATTTATCAATAGATGATGGGGTAGAGGTCTCCAAAAAGAGAGTAAAATTTTTCAATGCCTAATACAGTTAGATGGTACAAAATCCTCAAACAGTAAATTCTACCAAGAGCCATCCTCAGACAAAGACAAGTTGGAAAGGAAAAGCAGGAAAAAGTAACATGCACACTTAAATGTGCAAGACAATGGCATTCAGCAGTTCATAGAAGTACATATCCACAAAACGCAGTTAAGAACTGCAACTGAAATTTGAAGAGTGCAATTTAAAAAAAAATAGAAGCTAGACAGACAGCAGCTGAATTCTAGAGATATTCTGATTGCTTCAAGCAGATCCCATGTTTCAGGAAGAAATGCGTAACAATTGTTTTTAGCAATCCCCACCAGCCCTAATCCTTATGTTGCCATGTGAAAGATCAAATTCACCCAAACAGAAAATTTAACTGCTGAAAAATGCTATTTTTAAAGGACAATACATTTAAGCGATTTTCAGTTAAGGAATGTGGAGTATTTGTTTAGTCTTGTCAGTGACTCTTCAAAACTCCTAGTTTTTGAATAAGCATCACCATATTTTGTATAAATATTATCAGACTGTTAGGTTAAGCAACATAAAATGAATCAAAGATGACCCTGGTTTCATGTCTTCTCTGTTAAGGAAAAAAGTAATTATTACAAAAATTTTTATTCTTGTATTGTAGGACCTCTGCATAAAATCAATTGCAGAAGAATGAAGAAATCAGATAGAGACTTTATTCACACAAAAAGGATCTAGCAAGACTATGTATAACACTGCCATCTGGTGATTGTGCAATTATACAGTTAAAGAATGAAGAGTTGGTCCCAATTAAATGGGATACTTCAGTTACCAGGGTAAAGGGAGAACAGAGCCTCCTTCAGAGACCTCTGAGACTATGTAAAGTGTTTTTCTCCTCCAATGTAATTCGCTTTCTACAACTGAAGACATTATTTCTGTAGGTCACTCATTATTTAGCTGTTGCTCTAAGTTACAGTATGCTGCAAGAAGTTTATTCTGAACACATTAATCACAGAAGAAACTTTAATGAATTATCCCTGTAAACAGAACTACTCCATCTGTCTATTATGACTGAACAATTAACTCACATGGAAGAAGTAGTTCACATAGATTTGTTGAAGGAACTGATACAAGAAAGTCACACAGGAATTCCATAGCAGTAGGAATCACTACTTTTCCCACAAGAGGAAGAAAACTGAAGTATCTGTACTACTATAGAAGAGAACACAAACAAGTGAAAGAGCAACCTCAGTAAAAGATAACTGTCAGTACTGACTTCTCTACAAAACACTCAAGAACTTCTTAGAAACAGGTAGTCTATTCAAACAGTACAAAGTAGTTTTGCTACACTTCCATTTGTATTGAAAAGAGCAGGGCTATGAGAGATTTTTTACAAAAGCATAAAATATAACATTTTCCTTTCACACATTTGCAAACTAAAGCCTTGATTAAAGAAACCTAATTTTATCCACAGGCAAATAATGGAAGAAAAACATTTCTGCAAAGCTGTGCGGAAGGTCAGACAGCTAGTCAAAATCCTGGAAATAAATGGATTCATTAGTCTTATTACTAAGACTAAAAAAAGCAGACAAAAATCAGCAGTAGTAATGTGTTGACGTAAGCTGTCTGTTTTCTCATATAATTTCAAGAAGTATAAAATCCCTTGCTTGCAAGTTAGTAAAGAATTAAAGAAATCTGGCATAATTAGCAGGCAAACTTAACGCAAACACTACATCAGAAAATTGTCCAATGTATTTTCCTATGAAGTCCCCAAAAGTTTACAATTAAACCATTTGCTAATCATTACATCAATAACTTCCAAACAAATGCTAGGAATCTACCTGGCAAATCCCTGGTAAACACCCCCCCACACCCCCAGGGTTTCTAAAACACTAGGGTTTAAACAGTTTTAGGGCCAAGGATTAGTTTTCAGATCCACCACTTATGAAGGTGCTTTCTATGTGAAAACAGCTTTGAGCCTGCTGCCTTCAAGACTATCAAAAAGTGTTTGCTTTTGCAACTACTTTTTCCTTACATTACAGTTCTTCAAAAACACTTTGTCAAAGAAACACAGTTGTATTTTCCTACATACTTTTTAAATGCATTATTCTTGTAATAAAAAGCTTTTTGTAATCTCCTAGAGTATTGCAGAACCAGTTTGTATTTATTATTTCAGTTTACAGAATTTAGATAGAGAACACATTTTTATCTGTTTACTACCAGAATATTGTCAGCACAATAAAGTAGTAATGAGAAACTGGTTTATTAGGTACCAAAAAATACTTCTATTAACTTCAGAATTTCTAAAGCCTTTAAAATTGACTACACAAAAATATCTATGGTAATTAAATTTAGGTCCTGAACAACTTCATTAAACTCCTTAAAAAGAAGTCTATTGAAATATAGGTACAACTCTGTCAGTGGCACACAGGGTTAGCTTATCTCATCTAATTAAATTTTTAATTTGCCCTTGAAATATGTAGTTATAGAAATAAAAGTAAATGCTAACCTGGACTAATAAGTGGCCCAAGTTGGAGAAATATGTGTCATGTTCTTTTATGTTATTAATCTGCTTCATTAATTGCAGCAACATTTCTACAGCTCCTTTGTTGACCATTTCATTAAGGAGTACTGCATTTCCAGACATGAATTTTATAGCTCCCATGCAATAGACGAGAGCTTCATTGTTTTTTTGAAGATCTTCATTTCTGAGAACCTCCAACAAATAATCTAAAAGGAAAATCATTATTCAGAAAGTCTAATATTAAAATTTATATTTGATACATTCTAGTCATTAAAGAGATTAACAACCGGAAAACACCCTCAGATTGAACACTTACATTTCTAATAAGTGGGCTAGAAAAATTGGGAATTTGGACTGAAACCAAGAAACAATTATTGATGAATAAGAGAATGGCCTGACTTTTGTTCTTCTGGGCTTCAAGAACCAGTGTAAGTTGTAAACACATAGCAGGAATCATTGAAATCCACAGTCAAGATTCACAAAAGTGACTGTGTGTACCTGGAACTTTGTGTACTAATTCCCACTACTTTCTTAAAACTCAAATGTCTTAAAGCATCTCAAATGGAGCACTAAAAAGCACAAAGGCCTGATTCAACTCTCACATTTGAAATCTGTTCATAGCCTTTTTAGATTTACTTTTTACAGAGATAAAGTTGATGTAAAAGTTTTGTTTTGGGCAATCACTGTCAGACATCTGAAATGTTAAAATTAACAGTTGTTAACACAAGCCCACTGTACCTTTTGCAGTCAAATTGAGACATGCTGAATTTGGTCAGGGTATCTTAAACAACTAAGTAATCCTAACCAACTCTACACTTTCGAAATTCTAGTAAATGATTCAATGAAGTATTTATTTCTGCTTCCTGTGTTCCATTCAGTTCCAGTTGAATAAAAACATTTTCCTATATCATTGAACTGAGGAGATTTAAAATAACTTTTCTGTCTCAACTCAAGCTGACAGTCTCTCAAAGTATGTATATGAATGAAGTACATATACTCTAGGCTCTTTGTCCAAACTCTCGACCTCACCAATTAAATCACTTGGGTTGTGGCAATGTGAGAAATCAGTTTCAGGTTCCTGCTCTGCTCAGTATCAAACAGGGTCTTGAACAGAAGTTGTCTATTTTAGGTCAAATTATTAACTTATTTCTTCTACTGGAGCTGCTGCACTGCACATAAGTAGCTCACAGGGACAGAGGAGAAAAAAGGAATTGAAACTATAACCCAGATACTGCAACAGGGATCTGGGCAATTATGATTAGCCAGGGTCACGTCTTCAGCTGGGACAAGGTGGGTCCAAAACATAAAGAGTGAATAAATAAATAAAACTATCCCTACCAAGCATATTCTTTTCTTCACCAGTTTTTAAAATACAGGGAAATAAGAGCAAGTGAAAGAAAATGAATGAGAATGGAAACGAGAGCAAAATGCAACGTGTTCAAATGCTGTATTTGATGCTGGATCTCTACAAAACTGTAGTTTTCAGTATCCAAAGTCAACTGAGCAACCCCAGCCATTCTGTTTCCTGTCAGTCCTTTCCTCACCACTTGAAAGGCTTGTCTTTATTTGTGACAACAACTGTGTACCAAACTTTAAGACCATGAATACTCTCATCTATTTAAGCAAATATACACATATGCCTTAATGTATATACATGCAATAAAGGCTTGCAAGGTCAAGGCCTACATTAATAAAACACAATGAAGTTTTAATGAAATGAATGACTATCAATCAATACTGAGTATCATTCATACACTGTCATTTTCTCTGTATTTCTCAAATTTGCAAGGGTGATGTGTGCATGATACAAACACTGTTACAATCACAAAAGAGATCTTAGAGCCATTGCTGACAGCTCTCCAAAACCATTGGCTCAACATGCAGCAGCAGCAGCTATAAAAAATATAAAAAAGCCAGTGATTGTTCTCAAGATCCTCCCTGATGATGGCCAACAACACAATCAGCACTATTTCATTTCTATAAAATTTGGTGCAGACAGAGCTTGAATTCTTGAATTTTGGAGTTTTGCTCCAAAAATCTCAATAAAGCTCACTGGAGTTTGAGAAGGTACAGGGAAGGACTCATAAAACAACTGAATGGCATAATATCCGTTCAGAGGACTATAAGGCTGAAAAGCCTCAGTCTTGAAAAGAAGACAGAGATATGTGATAAGACTACATTCAAAAAAATCATGAAGGTAAGCTGGCTGTACAAACTCTTACAAATCCTGCAAAACTACAAACAGGGGGATACTGAAAACTATACAGATTTAAAACAGCAGACAGAATTTCTGGAACTTGCTCTATGAGACTATAGAGGCAGACAGAATTTAAAAAACCAAGAAGGAATTAGGCAAATTAATAGAAAAAAGATCTATAAACAGAGACTAAAAAGGGACTAGGCAGGGATGCACCATCCAATGTCCATAACAGAACATAACAGTTCTGGATGCAGGAGAAGTGTGGGGGAAACAGAGCACAGAAAACACACAGACTTCCATGCTCCCCTGAAACAGCATTCCCTGTCCCCATCGTTACTCAGACACAGAACACTGGACTAGAGCAACCATTAGTTTAACCTAGGCATGCAATTTTTAGTCTGTGACTAAGTTAACTCTGAAAATGGAGTTTTTTTCAAAGATAAACACTCTAACTGTTGAATTTCAACATCTAGCTTACAGACAAGAACAGGATACATACCCAATAATGTATCATTTTGAACTATTACATCATTTTTTTTGTTCCTGCAAATTTTAAATGCTAGCTTGCAAACACTAAGAAGATTTCTTCCATCTACTTTTATCTGCAAAGAAAATAAAAGACAAAAAATCACAACTAAAATCTACACGCAAAAATGCACCCTAACATTCTACAAGTTCAGACACCACTGGCAAACTCATATTTGCAAAGAACTATTAAATTCCAGCTGAAACCCTCACAATACACTAAACCAAATGGAAGAAATTTACAGAATTAAAGGACTCTGAAACACAGGTATTTTAAACTCTATTTAGCAAACTGTGCTGACAAAATAACAGATAATATATAAACTTTTAATTCAGTAAGTATGTATATAGCTGGTATATAAACAGGTAGCGTATCAATAACTTGCAAGATTTTTTCTCCAATTCACTTACAGAGAAATTATGTACAGGTATCAGTGGTTTGGCATCTATGGCCATACCACAAAGACCTCCAGTACAACAGTACATGTCATAATAAAATTTATTTTCAGGTATCAGATAACATGATCTTACAATGTACTAATGGTCACCAAGAGATCATGAAAGGGAAGTAAAGGTGGTAAAAATACAATGACATATTTCTTCCTTTCCTCTGCATTTCAAGGGCAATTTCTTCTAGGTTCATGTTTTTTGAAAGATTGCACAGAAAAACATCTGTAATGGAATGTTTCTTTTTAATAAGCACCACTTAACATCTCTGTGGTATCTGAGTATATAACCGTATCTTCTGAATAAAATAACTTACACTACCTTAAAGGAGAGTACATGACTCCCCTGACACACACACAAATTACTAAGATGCCTACAACACAACCTTAGCTGCCATCCTTCCACCAGTGACTGTTCATACATACTTTGTAGAACATGAACACAGAAGTTCTAAAGCACAGACTTAATTGAGACTTTTAACCAGAAATACTAAAGCAAAAGATTAATTACACTTACTTTAAAAAAAAAACCCTCATTTTGGTATTTTCAGATAAAGGTGTTTAACAAGGTCAAGATATTATTCAAAAACTAAAGCTTCATTGCCATGTGTACATTTTACAATCATTGGTCTTTTTAAATCCCTGCATGCGTATCCCATTTTAGGACACTGTGTCTTTTCCATGCCTATACAATATTCCTGCCACCATACACCAACTATCCTATTTTGTGCCATTCCTTCCTCCCCCAGATGTAACTTTTCTGCAGAAAATAAGCTACAAGAGCTGATCTAGATGAATGGGAGACTAGTATTTCTGTGGCAGTAAACTGTACTTAGGAAAGGGTTAGACACAGTTTAAAATTATGAAATGAAAAATAAAATGCAAGCTGTAATACATAATTTTGAGCTTCACATTCTACCAAAGAGCATTTCAAAACACTTACAGCCAGAATAATCTTTGCCAGCTTCAGGCAAAGTGGATCTGAATCAATGTCTACAAGTTTATATAACGTCTTCAGAAGTGCATTTCTTCTTTTAAATCTTTTTCCAAGCATATTTCCTTCATTCAATGCTTGATAGAGCTTGGTACAAGCCAGACAAAGGTTTTCTATATCATCTTCTATTTGAAGGGTATAGGAAGGGAGAGAAAAATAAAAAATAATTAACAGTGCCACTTTATCCAGAGCATCTCAATACACAGACACAGGAGAACAAAATAAAGAATAAGCTGCATAACAAAAATAAGGCACCAAATAAATGTCTTCACATGATAATGTGATCCCCAGAAATAATTTTGTTCTGCTTTTTTCAAAAAAAGGAGACCCAAGCCAAGAAATCGTTGAGCAAAAGTAATACCTACAGCTAAAATGAAACTCAACTTTGATGCTTAATAATCAGATTGACCGAATGTATACCAGGAAACTGTAACAGTGAAAACAGTCTTTACAGTGTTCCACCAAACATTACATGAGAAAAAGAGATAGTTAAGGAGCATTTTTTTCTCCATAGGCATAACTTTATATATCAAACCTTGCTGGGATTAAAAAAAAGTGAAAGTATAGACCTGTTAAAACTCTTTAATGTAGAGGTAACAAGATATATTTGAGTGGAATATTGGCCTACTGACAAAAAAGTCATCTACTTCTTCACCCAAGTCCCTGAGACTCTTTAAAATACACAAAAATAAAACCAACATTAAATTATTACAAAAACTGCATCTCAAAACAATGGGATCATGTACATGTTTACTTTAGAAAGAAAAAGTCTTGTCTGTTTTTAAAATTCAAGAGTTGAGATTTTAAAAAAAAATTTCTTATATTTGCTTTTGTTTATAAAGTGACACAAAGTCCCATGTAAATCCACCTGAACTGCCACTATAAACTGCATTTACTCAGGGTGTACTTCACAGCTGAAACAGAGTCATATTCAAGGAGGCAAAGCACTCGTGATTAAATATGTATGGACAGGAAATTACAACAAAAAAAGGTCTGAGGCCCCAAACCTTTAGGCAGATTCAAGGACCAATCTCTCATGCTGAGCAATGCCTGGAAGCTCTCAATTTGCAATCATCACACTCAAGGAACAGCAAGGACTATTCCATTTCTACTCCCATCGTGACAGAAACTTTGACAAAAATTAGCACAACTCTAAATGCTCTGCTCCAGCAAGCTGTGAAACTTGTGGCAAGGAACCAAAACTGAAATGTCTTACACTCAAAATTAACAACAACAACAATAATAAAAATTATTCATCACTCATCCCAGTGAGGCATTTTGAAGCTTAACCTCCTGAGTACTGGAATGTAACAAAATTAATTATTTGTTTCTCTAGAGAAAGAGGCTTTGGGGTTCTATAAGATTTTGTCATATTACAAACATCTCAAGCACATCATATTCAGAAGATTTTAGACAATAAATAAGTTCCAGGTTAACTTCAGATTTATTTTTGAATGGGAAGTTTTCTGCAAATATTTTTGCATGAGAAAGGTGACAAAAAAGGCTTCCCTATTAATATATGAAAAACTAAATGCGACCTAAATTCATGTGCAGGGAATTAGCCAAAAGGTATGAAGCAAATGACTGCACACGAAATTAAAAAATATTAAATTACTAACAGACCCACTAAAAACATTTAAATTATGTAATTCTAATACTCATTTTTATAAGAATTGTGCAGTAAATAGCCTAAAGAAAGGAATATATCACACAGTTGCAGGAGGCAATGATGCAATTCAGTTATAATTTTTGTTAATATTCCAGAAGTAGCAAAACCCAGGTTTTAAGGTTTTTGTAGTACTACATTCAATCAACTGGTCAGAAACTATCATTAGATAATGTCATCTACTATTAGAAAAACTAAGCCATAATCAAGTTTTTAAAAAAGCTAAAAAAACCCCAATACACTAACCAAATCAAGTAAAGACTGAGAAAAAGGGGCGTGAAAATTGATTTTCCTTAGCTACATTCATGACAAGAGAAAGACATGATTAGATTTTACCTCTTAATTTTATTTTGCTTATGAATACAGAACATCTCACTATGCAAAACCATAACTCAGTGGCTCATATTTGACAATCTTGGTATTAACAAGGCAAATGTGAAGTTACATAGCTGTTTTTGTATTTCCTAATCACTGTTTTTCTATACATCACTGATAGATGTGGGAATGAAAATCCTGTCTTTCTTAAATAATTACATATATTGGGAATCACTTTGCACTGTTCAGGTGTTTAATACTCATCAATATTTGCAAAACTATGCAAAAAAAGTTCTAATCTGTACCATGCTATCACAAACACTGCTAAAGATCCTGTAAAACAGAACTACTTGTAAAAGCAAATCTACTTTCTATATTCCCACTATTCAAATAAATGTAGTGTCTACAGAAGGCAACTGAACATAAATTTCAATGAAAAATGGATTCCAGAGTTCCATCTCTCAAGCTATACTTAATTTACTCAATTTTGCTTCAGTATTCTGAGTTATTACATACTTTTCTGACACATCAAACACTTCAAGCATAAATGGAAACTTCCATTAAGATTCCCTTAGTTTTCTAAAATTAATTGAGACCTCCAATACAGTCTATGGTTAAAGCAGTGAATCTGTGCAGTACTTTATTCTTAGAATTATTAGCTCAACACTGACTGCTAAGCTGGCAGAGCTACATTGTCTAAAATCAGGAAATTTAATCAGACAAGGTAAGATCTTCTCTAAACCAGTTTTGGGTTTTTTTACAGAATCACAGAATGGGTAAGGTTGGAAATGACCTCTGAAAGTCATCTGGTACAACCCCTGTGCTCAAGCAGGGCCACCTAGACTGCCCAGGCCAGTTTTACATTGTGAAGTCACTGAACATATGAAAGCATAAAAGGCCACATTCTCCAACTACTGTAGTTATTACTAACACAAATGGGTCCCATGCTTCCTGCAAGCAACAGTACCAAAAGTACATCCTTTTAGAAGTGTTACCCACTTTTTTCCAGTTCACGCAGAATTGGTAGAATCTTTTCATGCCAAAAGACCTCTTCCTCTTCCCATTCATTTATTCTTGTTTCATCCTTTAAGCCTTCAAAACACATTCAAAACAAAAGCACACATTCAGTGAAGGTTTCACTTTCTACAATAATAAACAGCTACAAATACTTTATTCATTAGTCAGAAAAAAATCTAAAAACGGTGATATTTTGCTATATTCTGGGTTATTCTACGAATTCAAGCTCTTGTTTTTATTTACATGTTATCAAAAACAAAAGTTTGAAACAAAACTAGATGGATAAGTGGTTTGATATGTAAAGCTGTACTGTAAAGCTTTTGTTTGCTGACATTAATGTTTCATTTGATCACTGAATTGTAAAGTAATGACTACTTAAACATCAAAGTGTCCTACTATTTTTCAGCTCTGTGCTCACGTGACAGCTTATTCTTAGTTAAAAAAAAGTCCATACTACAAACAATCCTTTAGCATTGCACAATTTTATCTAGTACACATGCATGGTATTACACTAAGCTTGATTAACTAACTGGTCAGTTAGGGAAAAGTCTTGTTAGCTATTACATCCTGTTAGCAATTCTAACTACTTCATGCAAATAGTTTTGAGGACTTCATGACTAAACTTTTATAAAATGCATGTTTCCCTCCTTTATTGCATTCAGCAGTTTTTCACACAGCAAGCTGGGAAACAGTAAATCACACATGTATGAAAGATATTTTGCCTCCAATAAACTGAAGGCAACAAACTTCAAGTACTTTCAAGTTTGACCAATGTCAGGCTGAATATTGACCAATATCAGGTCAAAAATTGGTAGACCAAAAAATCTGTGGACTAGAATTCTTCTGGAAACAAGATAGGGAGCATGGATCTGTTTCCGGATTGGACAAGGAAGTTGGTGAAAGCACGGTTTATTAAAAAATCGAATCCAGGATTAACTTTCATGTGGATGCAGTATCACTGGGAACTATTTTGACTTGCTGAACATCCTTTACACATTCACCTAGCACTTTGGGAAGTGACAGAATTCTGGCCTTGACCACTGGGCCACTACAGATGGAGAGCCAGAGTTTTTGTGCAACTTGAGATGTAAAGGATCTAACAGTTGCTTTCAAGGTGCATGTAGGCTTATGTTTGGAGTTCAAGATTGGGTTAAGCTCTTGATCTTGCAGGGAAGCAAAGTTGTTATAAAGATGAGGTCTGGTTTGTTGTGTTTGTTTTGAGGTTTTTTTAATTGGGAAATAACAGCCATACAACTCTTCTAAATAACATGAAGAAAGCCATTAAGACTGGAATATATACATTTCTTTAAGTGACAGATTTGTCTGAAAATGTCTCCTGTTGTTCATTACTAGCTCTTGCATTTAAACGACAATGTAAATTCTTAACATAAACATTACCAAACACAAAAAATTCTATACTGAGAACCCCAACAATAAGAGGTTTGCATCACAAGAACAGTATCTCAGACCTTCAAACAGTGACTGTCTACTGGCATTACTTGAAACAGTGAAACAAATAAAAACTTCCTATTTTAAAAGCTTGCTCTTTAGAAAATAATCCAGACTCTTTTTCTGGTCTATATTATCTGTCTACCTACGTTTTACACACAGTTAATCTATTAAATATACCTATTTCAACAGATTATAAAAAAGGATTGTTTCATAAGTAATACATTATATCTGTTATTACAATAGCTATCTAATAATAATATCTATATCTATATCTAATATCTATATCTAATAATATATATGTGTAAGCACCAACAATACATGTTATTAGCAAATATTATTATTATTATTTTGCATACCATTCTTATTTTCTAGATCAAATGAGTTGATAATCTTATTTAAATTGATGAGTAGCTTAATTAATAAAACACAATGTAGTGTTCACAATGAAGTGAAACTTCTGCTCTGGATAAAGTAAAAGTACAGCTGAAATGAGAACATTAGAAGAGTTTGCACTGTTCCTTCCTGCCACAAAACCCACATATTGACTCAATTATTTCTTTTCCTTCTGATCTGTAGCTATCTCTCTTAAACTGAAAGATGGGACTGACTTTTTAACTGCACATATACTTAATTTAATTAGGCAAGAAATAGAAAACTTCAGGTATGCATTTACAGATAGAGCCAAACTTCTCACTTTAAAAAAAGAAAAAATTACCAAAGCCATTAATCTTCAATTCAGAATGAAAAGAACAGATTTTTTTTGTACTACTCTGCTTCACTTGCATCATAGTCATCAGCAGAACATAGCAAACTGAAAGTCATAATGGCATAATATTTTTTTTAAGTATCTCCTATAACTAAGTAAAAAAGAAGATAATCAGCTTTTACTAAACAGTGTTAATCCTAGCAATAAGAATGATCAGAAAATACATGACTATGAAGAAAAGCAACATTACTAAATCGTATGTGGCTCAGTCCTGGGATATTTTTTAAGCTGATGATGAAAAGTTAGGGTACTAGCTATATTTAAAATATTCCAGAAACTGTCCTGAATTTTCTAATAAAGCGAATCACAATTCAACAGCAAAAATACTCAAGCAAAAGAATGCAGCAAGTTTAAGTTGGTTGTCTCAGTTTTTCATAGGTCTTAACCGCTGCTTTGCATTCTGGTAAAAAAAAAAAAATCACTAATCAGTCTACATTTATTGGTTGCTGTTTTTAGCATGTAAATACAAGAGCCTTAGCAACACTGAGCTTTCAAAAGCTGAGTACTGCCTGACTTATAATGTTTAGCCTTTTCACTGAATACTGAGTGGCCATGATGAGATCAATATTAAAACAGTCTACCTCCTCTCTAAAATGTCTAAGCATAAACACAAATCATATGAGAAAAGAGAAATCATTTGTAAATGAACACTTCACCCAGAATCCCATTCTAGAGAAGATATGCCGGAGAATTCCTACTGCTATCCCACTCTTTATTGTGGGATTAAAGACGAAGCATGCACAAACGAAGGAAGCCACATAATGTTAAGAAAAGTAGATACAAAAAGAAACAATCCTAAAAACACACTTTGTATTTCCAATAACACCAATAAAATAGCACAAACAAATTAAAAGGCTTATACGAATACTAACTCCCACGACATGGTGAATACTCTCAGCTCCTCATAAGGAAATGAAAGCAGAGCACATTATAGCCTTTGCCAGAATGATCTGGAATACCAGAATTTTTCAGTTCTAGAAAAACAGTAATAAAGCATAATAATTAATAATAGCACTGTAGAAACTTCAGGTTTCCATAACAGACTCTCAAATACACACTTGTGATGTATGAAATGTGCCAGCTATGAGGAAATATTATTAAAATCTGTTATGTAAAATAAGCAAAATGCATCCCTACACAGCAATCCAAAATCTTTATCTTCAGACAACACAGGTTGGCATAATTTTTTTAGTTTCTGTGCAACTATGACAGATTACAAAAAGTGATAGGCAAACAAGGTGTTAATGGATTGGCAAATTCTCAGGCCTAGATATGGGAAAAGCAAGAGAGAAAATACCAACAGATTTTTAGAGTGAAGTTCTCTTGAATATTGTTTCTCTTTATTAAGAACATTTAAAAAAACCCACTATATCTAGAAAACCAAAAATACTGTTTGGTGAATAATAAAGACCAAACTGTCAACTCACAAGAACTAGATTATTTCCATTCGACTGCATTTCACATTTTTTGAATGGAGATTGAAATGTCTTGTACCTGTTACTCTTCCCTTCCAGTGTGAACTCCTTGGCTGTGATGACTTTTTGCAAGGCTCTTTCATCTGGTCACTAAAAGATACAGTATAGACACACAAAAGTATTATCAGAAGACAATGCTCAAAATGCTTATTCTTTCACATGCACTGAGCTCTGCATATTAATAACTAACTGGAAAAGATTACTTTTTTTACGAAGTTAGTAAGTTAGCTACTCATTAGAAGTTACATGTAAATACAGCCTCCTCCCATATGTATTACAGAAAGCTCCTTCAGAAATACTGACAAATTCACACCACAAGAGGTCACCATTATGGAACACAAAACCTAACGCATTTCCATTTGATCAATAAAACTGAATGATGAACCAAACTGAACTCAGAAAGAGACAATTTCTATTTTACTATCAGTTTCATTAAATTAATATAAACTCAACTAGCTTAAAACTGTAAGTTCAGCCATTCACACGGACCGTATTTTTTTCTGACAGGATTAACACTTTAAAAATATTTAATGAGAAGACTTTCCAAAGAAAGAAACACTTAAGTAACCTTTAAAGTATATATTAGAATTTCTAGGTCTGCCAGTGAACTATTGCTAACTGCATAGTGGTCACTAGCTCCGTTAGTGTAAGAAACAGGTATGTTGCCATTTCCATTGTTTTGCAAAGTAATGCCATAATTCCTGCTGATTTTATGGGCAGTCTTTCTTTGGACAGAGGAAACTGCTACATACATCTATAATAAATTTATTTATTCTATTTGCTTAGCTACACACTCAAGCAGCACTGATCTAAGAGAAATATACAAGATGTAGACTCTGCTATCCAACTGGAATCTTTCGTCCTGTACTAAAAAGAAAAGTGTTAATCTATGTTTTCTATTCTCAGTGTATGTTTAATTTAACACTTCCTATTCCATTTAAAGTTCACATAACAATACAACCTAATCCCCTGAATTCCCTTCTACAGATGATAGTAGTGTGTTAGCAATATTATTTCAATTTTTTAGCCTGTTAATTTAAGTTACTCTTAGGCTTAAAGCTAAACTGTTGTTTAAGTAGTTTGCTGGATTGGCGCCTAAATCCTGTCTGTCAGTCCAGACAGAAGACGTAAATCATCCTATCAACAGATGGAGAACAGAATAAAAGACAAAGCACTTGCAAGATCAGTTCCCTACAAAAGGGACTGGATAGCTCACTGTGATCAGTCAAAAATTTCCCAAGCAATCACATTACAGAGGAACAGTTGCTTCATTATGGCTAACAGTGAATAATGCTTTATTTTTACAGCATGAGGATTTAAGTGCTCCAAAATCCAAATGCTTACCCAAACTATCTTGAAATTATTTCAACTCACATACATTAATTTCTACTCCTCTGGGGAAGCAACACTTTATTAAAAAAAGGCAAATGCTTGCATCTCTAAAATTGTCTGACATCTCTAAGAAGGGGTTTAGAGCACATATTACATACAGTTCAGTGTATAGACAGAAATAAAAATTTGGTTCCATTTATGTGAACACCTTATCCTATAAACTTTAAAAGTTTCAGAAATGTTTCTACGATTGTTTCAGCTGTCCCTGACATCAAGACTGCAACCTGAAAGGACACCAGATAAACAAGAGAACTTCAGTCACCTTCTACTAACACAGCTGTATTCAGAAATGAGTACCTTCAGAATTGTGGGTAAGCATGATGATACTACATGTCTATATGAATATGGACGTTTGAATTCGCTTTCCTCAGAAAAAGAGTTTTCTAACTATAACCTGTCTGTGCCTCTTCCCTGAAAATGTAAGTCCAGGATGAATCCAAGAAACCTGAATAAAGACAATCCTACAAGTTTCGTTGGACGCAAAAGCAGATTAATAGAAAAAGACACAGAAGCAAAGGGTGCGTTACCTTACCAGACAGAAACATCACGTATGTGGGATGGAGAGTAAGACCATGTCAATTGCACAATGAAAGAAGTTTGGCTGGAATCTACTGGTTTTTAAACACCAGTATCAACCAGTTTAGAGACTTAAATGAGCAGGAAAGCAGATTGTTCTGTGAATACCAGCAGTACAACAATCTGTGCTTTTGGGAAACATCCTCGTTAAGTTGCCTGAACTTCCACTATTTTCAGAAAAATAATACAATGAATACCTACATAAATGGGAATGACTGGTGGGGCAGGCTTATCTTTAAGGAATATGTACAATTTATTAATTCTGTGAGAGATTATAAAATCCCTTTATGTATCTTTACCATTCTGCCAACTTCATTTTAGTTACACAGACTTTTGCTTCGTTATCTGTAAATTTTCATTTAGGACTGAAACTTAAATAGAAGTATCTTGCTAAGAACAATGCACTTAAAATATAATCAACCTATTTTAAAAAATAAGTTACCTGCTATTGAAGGGAACTGGCTTGTCAAGAGAGTGGTTGCCTTGGAAACAAAGTCAATTGGCAGAAATCTGATCATCTGATAAGGGGCTCATCAAGAAATCAACTGACAGAGGTGCTGATGATTTACAGAAGAAAAAGAACTTGGCAACTGGATCATTTTTATCCTTCTCATATAAAAGAAATCATAGTACCCTCAATGAAGAATAGTGTTTTCTTGAATGTACACAGAGTGTGAGGACTTTCAAAAGGAAAGTGAACCAGTACTGGAAGTAGTGTGGTGTGGTGAGTTGACCTTGGATGGATGCTGGGAGCCTGATCCCACCACTCCTTTCACTCCCCTCCTCAGCAGGACTGAGGGTAGAAACAAGATGGAGGAAAACTCATGGGTGAAGATAAAATCAGTTTAATAAAGCAAAAGCAGAGGCCACATGCAGAAGCAAAAACAAACAAAAGATTTATGCTCAACTTCCCACCAGTAGTTAATATTCAGCCATCCCCAAGGAAGTAGGGCTTGAGTATGCATAGTGATTGCTCTGGAGGACAAATCTCGTAATAATAAACGCCCCCTCACTTCCTTTGTCTTAGCTTCTCTTGCTGAGTAGACATCCAGTACAGAATCCCTTTGGTCAGTCTGGTCCAGCTACCGTGGTTATGCCCCCTCAAAAGACCTTGGCCACCCCAAGCCTACTGGTGGCAGGTGCATATTGGAGAGACAGCACTTATGCTATGGAGCACGGCTCAGCAGTAGCCAAAATTCTGGTGTGTTATGAACAACACCCTTCTAGCTACCAATGCAAAGCACAGCACTGTGAGGGCTGCTCCAGGGAAAAAAAACTCTGTCTCAGCCAGACTCAATACGTGCTCAGTATTTTCCCCTGGTGAAAGAATGGATAATTAAGTGAAAGCTGTATTTAATCAGAAATCCTGCATGTTTAGACATTTACTTGCTTTTTCCTGCCATGAGCCTCTTGTTAATGGTTAATCTGCAAACTCTCACCCTTCCATGGTATTCCAGGGAAAACTACATTTCTATGAACTGTATCCCAGAGGTAAAGAATTGAACTAGTAATCTCCAAAGAAGCTGCACACAACAGCAAGGTATGAATCACAAACGTGAATGCAAGATCCCAATGGAAGAATAGCGTTTGGGCTCCTTCCTCATACTGCGCCTTAAACATCTGAGAATCTGGCTATCACTTTACTTGCAAAACAGTCTGGCAATGGACCAGAATTTTGGCTCACACTGTCCCACAGATTTATACTGTTAGCATCACCCCTGCTACAGTTCTGGCCCAAGAAAGGTGTTAATTTCCTTGACAAATGCCTGTGTGCCGGACACAGGTAAGGACAGGTAGGGACACTTCTATGCAGTATCTTGGTGTGAGAGGGAGGGAATCAAAAATAGTTTCACATAACCTATGACACTGTAGACACCCACCAAGCCAGAGACTAATTCCTTTGTTTAATTTTTATTAATTATTAGTAGAAATGCATCCCTGATGCCCCTGATTATTAAGTTGCCAGTTAAGAGGGACATATGGCCTAATACTAACAAGTTAAAGCTTCTCTATTGAATTGCATCTATCAAGCACCTGTGGTCAGCAAGGTAGCAAAGCTTAACTAGAACAAAAAAGAAAACATGATCACCTTCTCTGAATTGTCCAGCATCAAGGCATTTCCCCTTGATACTACCCTCTCCTCATGGTAAAGGTTCCTATAACATCTTACAGATCCTTAACAGCTTTAGGAAGCAAAACTAGATGAAGTGGGAGAAGAACAGAGAAGCACAGTAACTGAGATAGTGTAATAAAGAATGAAGAATATACAGGTTAGTTTTCAAAGAGAAGAGTAGGAATAAAGGGAAATGAGAAAAAGACAAGGGCAGTAGGGATGGAAAAAGTCGTAAGCCCTGTAGTATGTCCTTCTGCAAGTGCCAAGGCCTCACACGACTTTGCTCATCCAGACATTATGAGACTCTTTTTGCACCCATGTAAACTGGATCTATGGACACTCTCTTAAAGCAGAGACAGGAACTGTGACTATCCCATGTAAACTGGAATCTGAAGAGATTCTTAAAAAGGCAGAAAGCTACTAACACACAGACTGTGCATAGCATGCCCGGAATAAATGCTGTAAGGAAGCCATAGACTGTAGACACGATCTGATGTCTGGAAACAGACTTCTTTTCCATTTTTAAACATGCCCTTTTTATTAAGCCAAAAAACTCTAATTATGAACACATGATTGCTATACATCTCTATCTGCAGAGCCTTTTTCTATATCTACAGAACCACAATTCTTAAGTTCCTTCCTCGGAAGCAAATCTAAGCCCTGGATAGTTTAATTGTTTAAACTTAGAGCCCTTTTATTTTTGGTCTTTATTTTGATAAGGTAAACAAACCTTTTTTCTTCCATTTTCCCCTCTCAGTCATTCAATTTCTCCCTAATGTATTTTCCTTCACTACATCCCCTTCAGCCCCCACAAAATTCCTTTTTATAGTTTATTTTAAACCCAAAAATGTGACTGAAAATTTTACAAATTTTATTTTGGATCCTTGATATATCAATATTTTCAGGTCTGCAAAAGTCTAGGAGAGCAATTTCTAACTTTTCACAAAGCTCTAAAAACAGGCTAGGCACTGCAGTAGATGCAGACTGTTTATACATAAATACAAGCACTGAACATCTGATTTTACCAACATACGTTGTGTGCATTGGAAAGCCAGACATGGTGTAACTACACCCAAAAAACAAGATATTTCACTAAGTATTAGGAAGAACAGATTTCTAGCAATGCTAAGCAGATCCCAGGGACCTATTCAAGAAAGCCAGATGTATCAAAAGGACTACTAGGCACAAAGGTATTCTTTCAGACTAGATCAGAGTTCAGCCCCCTTGATTGAGGATAATCCTTAAACACATAGGCCATTTATAAAGACAGTTCTTTGAGATGTTACTGACATATATATTCAGAGTGTGACTACACATCTACCCTGTAGTCTGGGTTTATTTTTATTGCTAGCACAATCCAGGATGGCATGCCTTATATTGATAAGGATCATTTGGCTATTTAAGCAGCTGAGCACTTTCCTTTCAAACCAAGATTCACAAATTCTACATGGACTACAAAGGGAAAAGCTGCAAGGAGGTGTTGTGAAAGTATATAAAACCAATAAATCCTTAAAAAGAACAGTCATGGGTAAATAGTTTTTCCTGTCTTGAGTGCCTGCCATGGGGGAGAAGAAAGAGCTCTTATCACACAGTCAATGATGGTGTCACAATGCATCCCCCCTCCAGGTATCAAAAGACATTGATAAGAACCCCTGCCAAGCCTTCTCCACGCTAAACAGTTCCAGCTCTCTCAGCTTTTCCTTACACAAAGGATTCCTTCATATCTTTGTACCTGGATTCCTTCCAGCCATTTTATATCTCTATTGCATTGGGGAGCCTGGAGTTGGTCCCAGTAATCCAGGTGTAGTGGAGGTTTTCAAGGCACAAATGAACAGGATGCTAGATAATCTCATCTAGGTTATCTTTTTCATGAACGATTGGGTCAGATGATCTTTTGAGCTCTCTCCCATCCTGAGCTATTCTATGAACTTGGTGTACACCAGGACCTCCAGGTCCTTTTCTGCAAAGCTGCCTCCCAGCTGGATAGCCCTCAGGATATAATGGTGCCCAGGGTTGTTCCTGCCCAGATGTAGGACTCTGCTCTTGTCTTTTTTAAACTGCATCAGGTTTCTGTCAAACCATTTCTCCAGCCTGCTGAGGCTCCTCTGGACAACCCTCTGGTGTATTAGCCAATGGGCTGTTTATCTACTGACTGCCAGTTACCACTTTTTCTGAATTATTCAGAATTGTGGTCTCATGAACAGCCCATCAGATCCCTTGGCAGGAGCACTGTGCAAAGATATGTAGGGCTCTAGACCAAGTTCATCAGGGCACAGCCAAATTCCACAGCTTTGTCTCAAAAAGAATGACTGCGGCTCCAGGGAAAGTTAAGGAAGCTAATGGTGATCCTGGGAATTAGGGCACCAAGGGCAATGCAGCAAACCCTGAGTTGGCAGCAAGGGATAAAATGGTGCAAGGGCCCCAGGGCAAAGAAGGAGAGTCTGACAGGAGCTGTGGCAAGTGAGAGAAATTGCAATGAATCTTCTCAGGGCAGGTTCATTTACACAATGCTTAGGAGCCACTGCTTCAGAATACAACCCCTTGCTAGCATGATTCTTCCACTGTAAGTGTTTAGTGATCAAGAAACAAGAGTTCCAACTCTAAAGCAAAATTACTCACGTTAACGACACTGCTCTGCAGACTTCCAAAGGAAGTATAAACAATAACCCACTATTTTTGCCAGAGCAACTAGTACGAAATGGTTTTAGCTTTTGGCAAAATGAGAAAAAATAGAGTTTTGTTTTGTCATTTACTCTCACAGAAATTATTTTTTCCACGTACCAATTAACATTTGCATTTCTCATTAATCCCTTTGTTTCTATTTCATTATACTATCCAGACCTTTATGTTCCCAGAAGGACATCAGAATTAGTTTTTGGTATTGTCTTTCATTAATTGAATAGTAGGGAATTTGTTTTTGTGGTTTTTGTTACAAACCAAGTGATTTCTTCCTGACCCGTAACTTAGCACTGGAAAGGCACCCTATCCTTTTAGACAAAGAATTGACCTTCACTAAGCCACTTAAGGGAATCCGTCCCTATTTTGCTCAACTATCACAGAATTTTTCATTCTGTGATGTCATCTGAGACACAAAACAAGACAGATAAACACAATCTGGAAATAAGCCTCAAAGGATAAAAACCCTAGTATAACAGCTCAATTTTTAAAGACTATTTTCCTTTTCAAAAAAACAACAGAGACAAAATTACTTGCAGACAGCTAAAAGAGATACAAAATAAAGTATTAAGCCAATTACAGAAAACTCAAGTGAGTCTTGTTTCTCAACCACAAAAGTTCTCAAAAGCATGAAAATAATTGAAAAACTGGTAATATAGATGTCCTGAAATAATTTCAGGAACTGCAGAGGATTATAAGGAACATAAGAAGAGACAAAAACAAGGGGAGTGAAAACTATAATCAAGTATATAACTGACACCACTGATATGAGAAGAGATAACAAGTAGAAAGACAACGTAATTTGCAAAAATATATTGACAAATAGACCAACTACACTCTGAGTCATCCTAAAGATGAGCAAATAACAACTCTATTCTATAAACACAATCATGGGAATAGCTCATTTCTTGTGACAACTTCAGTGATAAAAAAATGCAGTATTTATTTATACAGTTCTTCTTGATGAAGAACCTCATGCACATGTTAAACATTATGGCTTAAAAGAATAATCAAGGTTGATGAAAAACTTCTATATTTATCCTTTTTATTCTTCACAGTCTTTGCATGTTCTGACTAATACCAAAAATATTAACAGGATCTATTTGTGGCAGGGTATCTTTAGGCAGACAACTGACAGCCTAATTCCAACCATAAAAAATATCTAAAACACTAGCCTAAACATACTTCAGTCTGAAAACCACACCACCATCATCTTCCTAACGTGAATCTTGCAAAAGCACTGTATTTCTAAACAAAAAATAAATTTAAATCCATTGTTACTACAGGTCTACCTAGACTGAAATGGCATTCCTTCTTTACCCTTTGTGTGGCACACTTACCCATTCCAGAATTACAATTCAATTGGTAACAAGGACTCTCAAGACCTAGATCTCCCAGATTTAGAGACCAATGACATCGGCCTGAAACTAAGTACTAGAGTAGAAAGACTTTGGAGTACAAATGTAAAAATGAGCCTAAACTCCACTGTCTCTTCTGTGAGCTAAGAGACCAGAGGTAACAGTTACCTCTTACCTTTCTTTTCAGAAGTCTGTAACAAGTTCTGGAAAAAAAAAAAATTCCTCTTTCCTAGTGTTCTCTCAGTATCCCTTAACCATATACCAAACCAGGCACAATCTGGAAAACACTGTAGAAAATTCCACCTGTAAAAGATTTCCCACCACTCAATTATTTCTTTCTTAAATTAGTGGTCCAAATAGCCAGTGGAACTGAGGCAGAAATAGATAAAGATTAGTTGGGAGTAGATTAATTTGTTTCCCTGACTTTATGATAATTCCACGAGTTGTCAATATAAAGTTTTTTAAAAAAGAAAAATGCTGAAAAAAGTCTGGAGAATCAGCTAATCTATACAACAAACCAATATCCACACCACGTCATTCATTTGGAAAATCATCCAGAGCAAAACAGAATGGGTGCTCCCTTCAGGAAAAATATCTCTCCCCTCCGTAGGAATCCTTTTCTTTGAAGAGAAAAGGAATGTATATTTTGGGCACAGATGTGAAGGTACTTTAAGCAACCAGACAGAAGTGATTTCCAGTGGTCCCCTCCAACCCACCCTATCCTATGAACCTATGATTCACTTTATCATTTAATCCCCTGCTTTTATCATTTTCTATTGAAATATTCCAAAACTCTATAAAAGCACAAGAAAGAGAAACCAACTCTCATGTAAGAAGAACACATCTCAAGGATACTGTAAAATAGGTATTTCAATAAGGACAGCAACGGTGAGAGAAAACAGGGCACAGTATATCTTCTTTACAGCACCTGCTAATCCTTTTGTAGCTCTTTATAAAAATCACTTATTAAAAAAAGAACAGGCCACTTGGGAATGAACTGTTTGCCTCCAAACTTTTCCTCACTGAAGGCACCTCTGCTTTTAAGGAGTCCTGGAATGACATCTAAGCTTTCAGAATATTGAGAAATTGAAGTAGGAAAAAAAAAACCATCATCTTTTCTCACCAGGGAAACTGTTGCTCATCATCAGCAAATCTGCCATCACTGTTGACACTTCTGTTGAAATATATGAATGCAGAAAACATTTTAGAAGTTTCACTTCTACAGCAATCACAATAGATGGCAAGGCACAATGGTTGGAGGAAGATGTAAACACAACTGAGCTTCCTTATGATTCCCAGAAATTATTCCTTGCTTTCCTGAGGCAACATGTCAATAAATGCAATCTGCTTCAATTAGTATACCTATTCTATTACAACTAGATTGTTATTTGCAAAACAGAATTGCAAACAAAATGGGAAATAACTTTTCCCCTCAAAAGGTCCTTTTCTCTTTTTACCCCCAGTACTTTTATAAAGCAGTAGTGATTTCATTAGCACTGTTCATTCTTTTCTTCAGTCTTTGGGACAACAAAAGAATGTGAGATAGAAAGTGAGCAAGTCTCTTGCTGGAATAGAACACCTCCATTCTGTTCTCTTTAGAATAAATACAATAGCGTTAAGTGACAGGAATCTGCCACGCTATTTTGTCATGCTCTACTCTTTCTTCATTAGCAGAGAAACGGTTTCATTAGGAAAGTTATTTACTTACATATATAGGAACTGTAGGGAAAAGGGAGTAGGAAATTCCACACACCTTCACTGGTTATGAAGTGTACTATTTCTACAATCCTCTTGTTTAATTCCTGCAAGGATTTTAAATCACTGGGATACAGAATTAAGGCTGACACAACTGCTTTGTATAGAGAATGACAGGACTCTAGGTTATAAAAGATTTCACATTCCTTTATGCTTTCATCCTATTATTCCTGAAATGCAATGTACTTTAAACAGAAAATATCTTGTAACCCCATACAAGATGCCTCAAGTATTTATGACACAGAACCAAATGCAATCTAACCCTACAATCATCTAGTACCTGTAAACAAGTTCTACTGAGAAAGAATGTCAAATCTCTCACTGCAATGACCTCCCTTATGGTTCTGGAGCCTTTTAAATAAAACTACCATGAAGACCAAACTCAACAAACTATATGGAAGGCTAGGTTTGCTGTACCTTTCAATTGCCTTGTCAGATGAAGAATGATATCTCTGAACTCACATAAGCGTACAGAACAAGGTCTGCCTGAGTTGTGTAGTAGCATACACAAACACTGGAACAATGTGTTCACTGTTACAAGTCTTAGCAAGGAGTTAGAACACATGAGAGGAGTTGAGATTATCTATGGCCATCCCATCACGTGATGGCACGAATGGCTTGGGCTGATGTAGATGAGAGATCTCTGTCCGTTGCTCAAGCAAAAGCATTTTGTATTCTGCTTGTGCATCTTGCAGCACTGCAGATACATCTGTTACTCAAAGCCATAAATGGTGCCAGGAAGCCTCGCTTAGGCAGCATTAGCAAAAACCATCTCTGACTCGACTACACCGAAAGCATCCATAACCCACGGGACAGGTAAAAATGAGCCATTCAAAAATGCAGATCTTGAATTCAACACAGAAAGATGGAGAACTATTATACTCCTCTTCTATTTGGAGAAAACTAGTCAGAACAATATTGGAAAGCAATTTTTTGTATTATCTTAAGGCCAGTAATTTGAGATCCAATTTAAGTGACGTATGAGATTTGTGATTGCAAAAAGCACCAGTAACAGAAATGCAAAATCAAAAACTTGCAGAGCCCTTGTTCTTATAAAGAGAAGTCTATAATTTTGGACAGCAAGCATGTTCAATGGATTAACTGTTCAGTAATACCTGCAAGTTTTAAAATTATGACTGAGAAGGAAAGCCATTCTTTCCAATTAGCAAAAGTATCAACCGACCCTCTCCTATTAGAGTCAACTAAAACAGCAACCCAAACTTAAAGCAGGACTGAAAATAGCAGGATGCATATTCCACAAAAGGAACTACCCATTTCAGCTGCAACACTAAAGTACTTCACACTACATCTTTATTAAATAAAATTCAAACTACAGCGATTTATGTAGTATGATAATCCAAATAGTCTTTACCTCAGAAGTTATTAGATCAGATTTTAATGGGAGAAACTTATATTGCAGTGAAGCATTCTCCTTGGTGCTTTACTTTCCTTTTTTTTAATCTACATTTTTCATTTCTGCCCTTATTTTCTCATTCTTCCTCCCTCCATAGTCGTGGAGTTTTTCCGTTGCTACCACAAGCCTTCACTCTTTCAGAATCTGTCTTTTTTTAAAATCCTGTTTACAGTTTAATATAAAAGAGTGCTATGATAGCTCTGTTATGTATCATTTACTGTAACAGCCTCAATGGACAACATTCTCTAAACTATTTAGTGCTATCATCAAGTTAGTAAATGAAAGGCCTTTCATTTTATAAAATTAAGAATATATTCTTTAATATCAAAGGTGCTTAAGAATATAAAGAGAAATAAATTTTCCCTAAGCATACAAACATGCTAGAAAGAAGATACCTACTGGCACATACACATTTGCAATAGAGAGCAAGTGTTTACAAGGATGTATTTTGAAAAGAAAGTATTTTTCATTCTTTGTTGTTGAGATTGCCAGATCTCTCAATGTTATTAGCACAAAACAGTTGTTCATCCGACTACTAATGCAGCAATTGATACACCAACTATAGACAGTGCCACGGGACTATTCCTCTTTGTGCAAGAATTCAGGTCTGAATAATAAGAAAACCAAATTATTTAATTGTGAATTAAAGAATGGATATGATACTCCAGGTTCAGTAAAACCAGACTGCAGGCACATAAGTCTCATTAATCTCTTACACCTATTCAGTCATCCAAAAATAAATTTTAAAAAACAGAACTAAAAATTCAAAGTCATAAAAAATTCTGCTTCTACTGCTGATGAGTTTAAGCCTGATTTTGTTGCATGATCACATACCAGACCTGAAAGCACAGCTCTACTCATCTGTTGAGCTAAGTGAAGAAGGTATAGCACCTTAAAACAACAGGACTAAACTGCAAAAGCAAGCACATAAAATTTAAACTTGGGGATTCTACTAGCAATGATTAAAAGACTTAGTTTTGAAATGTTAATGATCAAACAAAATAGAAGTTATTTCATATGGAAAAAATTTCCACCAACAATTTTTTACAAATTAATCTTTTGAATGCAGAAACTTCCTGAAAGATGAAATGCAAATTTTTCTAATAATCGAAGCATAGTTTCATTTTAAAGCATATGTAATGTTATCTTCAAATTCCATTAATTTTAAGCATTTTGATACTTGCACAATTGAGTATCTAGGAAGAGGGTTGTGTATAAGATGCACATTACCATACTTGACCAATGCTGACCTTTCCCCAAGCAGCTGAAGTGAAACTTTTACTGGTGTCCTTTTCATGGAGTCTTCACTTCCTGATCTGCTGACACGCTCATTACAAATTAATTGTCTACTTTCATCATTAAATGATGTGTACAACTTTTGCTCTGCTAAGCAGTTATTATTACTTCTGTCGAGATTATTCATCATCATAGTTGGTTCTTCAAAATCTAGCTTCTCTTCATCTGAAATAGTCAAAGAGAATACATTTTGTTCAAGTGTTCTTATGAATCACGGCTTGTCATGTTACATTATCAAAATTTGCTTGTATCAATTTAAAATGTGAGAAAGCTTAAGACTATTAAGAGTAAGGCAGTCAATGTCTTCATATGAACAGCATTTCTTAAAGTCTTTTGGTTATGTGTTTTAAAGTTTTAATATTTAATCTTTTTTTATTTCTCTTTTACCAATAGGTGGATTGTACCTTGTAAAAAAGGTGTTTGTATTTCAGGACATCAGTATTATGAGGGAACTCAAGAAAAAGGTAGCTGTTAATCTTGTACCTTGGTATGTACACACAGTAAGAACCTCCACAAAAAAATCCTCACTTAAACATTTGCATGAACCCAAAAGGGGAGAAGAGACCAACTCAGATTATAACTACATTAGGTTCTCAACTTCCTCAATTAGTAACATGAACTTATTAGGGCTAATGGATTAAACTACATGAAGAGGTACATTATATGAAGATATATTTATAGAATAAATACATAATAAGTTTAGTACTTTTTGTATGACTTATTTTGTAATAAGGAGAAAAGTGAGATATTCAGTTTATCATGTAAAGCAACAATCCCAGACAACGTAAGGATCATCATTACTACAAATGAGTCTTCTTCATTAAAGACGGAGTCCCCAGCATGCTTCATTATGAGCCAACATGCAGGAAGCCAAGATGCCATTTCCCATCTGCAAGAAAATTACTTTTAAATCCCACATTTAGTGACCTTTATTAAGTCTCCACTAATGAAACTCTTAACAAGAAACACTATGCAGTTGGAGGCCTGTCAAGATATATCATTCCTTTTTATTCCTCCTTTTATGTTCAATAATCCATCAGGGAATCTCCTTAGATGATGGCATCTCATTATCTCTTTAAACATGTCAGCATTTAATGTTAATTTTACTCACTGAAGACAACTTCCAGTAAAATTCCATTACTTGGAAACCTATAGGAAAAAGAACCACCTGAGTAGCTTTCAACACACTTTCAGTAGTGCAAGACAGCATTATTTTGGGAAACCACATTTTCAAAACTGCCTTAATGCCACTTAAATATTTCCAAAATTTACACTGAAAAGACATGCAGGTCCTTTAATATAATAATTCATGTCGTTAACAACAATAAAACCTACCATGCAGTTATTTTTCTAGCAAATAATACAAATCAAAACATTCTTACTCTGATCCAGAGGAACCACTTTAGCAGAAAATAAATCTCCCAGAGAAGTTGTTCTAAATAAGCCTTTCTGAGCACTGCTGACTTTTCTAACCTCTGCAGCATCAGCAGGAGGTTTTGGAAGGAAAACAGAAGAATCTTCAACTTTTACAGAAGTGGTTAGTATTGGTTTCTGTGACAAAGATAAAGAAGACTTCTAAACAAAAGCACAGATAATTTCATTTTCATATAAGCAAAAATTAATTAAAAAAAAAAAAGAAACCCACATAATTTCTAACAAAGGGCTAAGTTCAGAAAAGAACAGAAGTTACATTGGCTTGCTCATTAAGAAATCTTCATATCCTGAATCTAATGATGCCATTCCACTGAACAAACCAAATGTCTATACCATTATCACCACAGAAAGCCATTTAAAAGCCAACATTTAGGGGTGCAGAACAAAAACTAGCTTGAGTAGAACAACTCAGAATTATTTATTCCTCATAAATACTCATTTAACTACATCTGCAGCAAGCTTATTTGTCAAAGAAAATACTGTGCCAATGACTATTGTTAACAATTCTAGAGATACATCTATTCTTTGATTTGTTTTTAGGCATTAAAATAGTATTTCCAAAACACTTCAAATATGTTCACATCATATGTACTACTTCTATCACACTGAGACAAATCACACAGATCCAGAAACATGAAACTCCTAGTTTTATATCAGTATCTTGTATCTTAGAGGATGTGAACAAGGTCCTGAACCTCTAGTACCAAATACTTGTTGTGCCCTTGCCCTACATAAAGGCACTGACCTCTAAGATCAATACCAAATTCCTTACAATAAAAAATCCACTAGAAGGACTCCAGCTGATTCTTCAGAGCTCTCCACAGTATCAGCTGAAGAAGCCAACAGGTGAGGCTCACTCCCCATAACCACCGTGATTAATACAAGCTCTTCATTTACAGTGTACTGACTTACATCCATTGAATAAAGCAAAAAAGGCAGTTTTTGTATTGGTCAGTAGTTTTCTCTAATTCTTTTTCCACTCTCACACACAAAATACATGAAAATTTAACACCAGTACCTAAATCCAACTGTAGATATATTTAATCAAAATAGAAGTATATTCAGAATTTTTAATCTTGATTCATATAAATACATTACCTTATCCAAATTCCTGAAGTATAACATTTCTTGGATATTTCCCCTCATTTCCTAAAGAATGATTTCCTAAAGAATTTCCTAAAGGTTACTGTCTGGAAGAAGCAACGTATACAGCAAGCACATTTAATTGCTATAGCATACTCTTTTACCTTGGGTACTAATCAAATGGTCATGACTTAATCTTATATTTGAAGATCAAATATTAAAAAAAGTGAAAGAGCAGATACACTTATAAATTGAATACAATTCACAATTTTGGCAAAGGGAGAAAAGAGGTTCTTAAAGAACATCTGTCTGTTTCGAAAAAACCTACAATCATGACATTTTACAGAAATGTAAGCCAAAGAGAAAGCAACCACCTAGTTACTTTCAAGTTAAGATCTCAGAATAGATGAGGCTGGAAGTGACCTGTGGAGATCCAAGCCTCATGTTCAACTACAGCCACCTAAATTCAGTTGCCCAAGACCATGCCCAAGAAGCTTTTGAAGATCTCTGGGCAATCTGTGCCAAGGCCTTGTCACCCACACAGCTGGAAAACTGTTTCCTGAAGTTCGGAGGAAACATCCCATATCCCAGTTTGTGCCAACTACCTCTGGTCTGGTCACTGAAAAGAGGCTGGCCCCGTCCTCTTTGCACCCTCATTTCAGGTATTTACATCCATGGGTAAGATCTACTCCAGGCTGAATGTTCCCATTTCCCTCTGTACCTTCATCACTTTTGTGGCCATTTATCAGACACTCTTGAATAGCTCCATGTCTTTTGTGTACTGTGGAGCCCTGAACTTGATACAGCCCTCCAGGTGTGGCATTACCAGTGTTGAGTAGAGGGGAAGGATCATTTCCCTCAAACAGCTGGTAACATTCCTCCTAATGCAAGCCTGGATACCATCAGCCACCTTCTTAACAGCAAGGGCACGTTATTGGCTTATGTTCATGCTCATGAACATCATCTCTTTTAGCAAACTTACACAAGAAAGCTGACTCGAGTATTTGTCTTCTGAGTCTTGTTAATACCACTTAGAATCATAATGCAATACAACAATATTTAAGCAGTTTAAATTATTTTCAGGTTTCTTCTGGGGAAAAAAAGACAAAATTGACTTGTAAATTTCAGACAAACATTACAACAAGCCTCCATTTTTCCCCAATGTCTTTAAACCGTTTCTTTTCCTAATACTACTGAGACACTTATTTTTTTATCAGTACAATGAGTTATTTCCAGAGTACTTACATGATCCAGTGGGCTTAGATGAACACCAGAAAGTGGTCTTGATTCAGCCAAATCAAAACTGGAAGCGTGAAGACTAACACAGAAATAAAACATAGTAAGAATAAAGCAGACCCAGTGTTTAGTGATCAGTTGGGTTTTTTGATCGTATGCTTCTTCCCTTTGCCAATGAGTATGAGAAATGGGAAGAAAGGAAAAGTGACAAGCACTTCACACTAACAAAACTCCACATAGAATAATTTTGAGATAGTCTAAGTTTTGTTCAAAACCAATCATTTCAAACTTCAGGACCTAAAACATTTAAAAGATCTGAGAAGGCTCTGAAAGAAGATCTAGCATATAAATTATATGGAAACAAGCAAGCTTTCACATGCTCTAGGAAAAAAGCTGAAGACTATCTCCATTAAAAGCATTCAACTGCCTTAAGAAAAGGGTAAGGAACTGACCATTTTCTTATACTATTCTCCACATAGAAAACGAGTGTAATGACTGCCTCTGGTAGCTCTAATCCACAGGAACTTCCTGGACATGTAGATTAACACCAACAGAAAGGATCATTAGAAGAAGGCAAAGGATGTGATTAGGAATACAGATTAACACAGGGAAAATAATCACCGGAAGCATAATTACAGAATCAAATCTCTTGCTGCTAAAGGAAATTTGAAAAAATCTTAAAGCGACAGTACCTAAAAACTGAAGCAGGTCTATTCTGAGGACATCGTGAGGATCGAGACCCAAAAAGATTCCTTTGTTCATCTGCAGGTGTGAATGGTCTTTGAGTTCCTACTGTTCGTAGAGCATCTCTGGCTTCATTTACAATTTCAGAACTGGTCTTAGGCTTTGCCACTGACAGCCAGCAGAATGGTTCTGCTTTTTTTCTATTTTCAGTCCTTGAAGTTTGCATTCCTCTGCAAAGTATTGCACAGGAAGAACAGTGGAAAATATACGTAAAAGGCACAAAGTATTATGCTAGTTTAAATTTACAAACTATTAATTCATCACTGGTTAAGCTACCACAATATATTTTAAAAAGGTAACTCAATCCTAGACAGTACTGAAAGAGAGGGAAATAAGGTACATTGATGTTGCATTTCCCTCTCTCTTCCTCAGTTCTCAGTAGGAAAATACTCAAGAACAGAAAGCATCTGACATGGAGGACCTTCAGTTTTTTACAAGGAGCTAAAATAAATCACTGTGCTTCATGGGCCAAATGTGGTCCTCCACAATTCCATAGAAAATCTGCTTCTTGACCTCTGATTACTTAGGAAACATCACAGACAAAACAGGAATTCAATAATATGCTGTAAAGAGACAAGTTTTTTCCTACTTAGCAAAAAGCCAATATATATTATTGACCTTACCAAGGGCAGCTTCCTAATATATCAAAGAGGTATCATTATCAGTAACTGAAGCGCAGTTATCAGTAATTTATAAGAAGAGACAAAGAAGCATAAGCAATCCATTTTTCTTCCTCTGAAAGAAATTACTCCCTAACTCACACCCAAGTGCATGTAAGGAAAGATAACACTAATATAAGTTATATATAAGTTATCAACCTAAACTTTCAATCAGTGTTCTGTCCTGCTGCATCTTCTGGAAAATGCAGTGGGACTTGCTCCATCATCCCCCAGGTCCTGCACAACTCATCACTATCATGGTACAGCTCTCTGTACACACCATCCTTGTCATTTTACAGCAAACTCATCATGAGTCTTACACCATCCAAAATTCCTCTTCTGCTTTTCAAACTTACCTAAAAAGAAAAATATGTTTCTGCACTGTGATTCAGACCATCTGGTAACTTCTATTCTCACACAGTTTATGACAATGAACTGACAGTAGATCAGACACCATCATCTTGGTTATTTCTAAACTATTGAGTTTTAAAAAATCTTATATCTTTAGTTTTTTAGTTCAATTCTTCCTGTTCTGCAGTTTTACTTTTCCAACTGCTTCTTCTTTTTTTGAGATCCTGCAGATTCTGACACAGTGTCTTTTATTGTTGCACACCCAACCGCTTCAGAACTACCCGACACAAAACTGGATGCTAAGGAGAAGTATACCAACCTCTTTCACTAAATGATGCATAATTTTAAAAAATAAGTGAATAGATCAGGAGTCTGAGACTATCAGTGTTTTTAATATTTCCAACTATCTTTAATATACTACTTATCTTCACTGTGACTGAATTTTGTTCTCTAGGCTCCTTACTCTTCACTCTATTACAAGGTGATCAAAAAAAAGTATGGAGTTCCACTGGAGCTGTCTGTTTGGAGAAATTATACCGTCAATCCTCAGTAAAAAAGGAAGGTGGACCATCATTCCCTATTCTCCCAGCTTCTGGGAGCTGGAATTTTGGCACTGAGTGCAAGGTCTTCTCTGTAGGCCTTGTCTGACACTTGGGAATGGTCCTGTGCAGGGCCAGGAGTTGGACTTCATGATCCTTATGAGTCCCTTCCATCTCAGCATATTCTGTGATTCTGTAATTTTGCCCCCCAATCCCAGCAAGAGGCAGATAAAGGGAATGTTGTGGTATCTATGGGGACAGCATAACTAGTACACACAGACCTTATCCCTCACTACTGTCACCATTTCCCAAGCAGCCTTTAACTTGCTAAAGTGAAGGAAAAGATCTGACTCTTCACTGGAAGGTAGAAGAATATCACAGCAGTGTCTGAAAAGCCATACTTGGACTCTTGTCTTTATTTCCCAGTTGTTTACTCCAGAAGGCTGGTCTTTGCTACATAGGAAGATTTTAAAGCAGTAGATAGCAGTACAGGATCCACACATTAGTCCCAGCAATATCCAGAAGTGAGATAGCTGTAACCTCACATCTCTTATACCAGTTCAACCAAAATGTGAGAAGCATGGCTGACTATATCAGACGTGGCACTACACTGGCCCTGCCATCCTCTCTCCCACCTCAAGGCCAGTGCCATTTAATTGCTAGGGTGCACAGCTGGTATACTTGCAACCATCAATACTTGAATACATGGCCCTGTATTCAAGCCGTGAACACTCTGGTCTCTGACATCCAAATCCATGTTCTGTCTGCCCTAGCAAATCTCTAAAATAGTTAGCACACAGCCACAGGTTTAATAAGAATCCCAGAATCATCGAGGGCGGAAGAGATCTTTAAGATCATCAAGTCAACCCTGCACTACCCTGTAACCCCTAAACCACATCAAGCAGTGCCAGATCCAGACACCTCCTAAACACGTCCAAAGCTGGTGACTCCATCACCTTCCTGGCCAACCTATTCCAGTGCATGGCCATCCTTACAGGAAACTTTTTTTTTCCTAATATCTACTCTGAATCTTAAGCTGTCCCAGCTTAAGGCCATTTTGTCTTGTCCTTCCACCGTAAGCATGGTAGAAGCGGTGGACCCCCACCTCACTACAACCTCCTTTCAGAAATATGCAAATAATAGCTATCATCAGACGTAGTTCTGAACACCAGCAACTTACCAATCACAACTGATGCACTTTCACCCTGGTGAAATTTTGACGCAGAGAAATCCCTGTCAAAGAGAAACAAGTACAAAGTTAGGAGAGTTGAGTCCACAATCCTCAACAGAGTAAGGTTTCCAGCGCAGCCGTAGGACAACGCATCCGCCAAGAATTCCCCAAACAAGCAGCACCTGTGGAGTAAACGCTATTCCCAACCCAAACCCGGCAACCAAGCCTCTCTCCCGGGCACGGGAAAGCCGCCGGGAAGCGGCACAGGGGTTCTCCCTCTCCGGCCCCTTTCTAAAGCCTCCCGCCCGACTTACCGCACAGCCTTTCGTCCCCGGCCGGCCAGGCGGCAACCCGGGAGACGAGCGCTACGGCCGAGGGGGCACCGGGCGCTGCCCCGAGGACTCGCCCGGGACCCGCCACCG
>VZRL01004082.1:146757-256488 GCA_013397895.1 Origma solitaria | reverse complement strand
TACCGCAAGGAGAGTTGATGTTGAGTGAAAACCCGTTGTGATGTTGAAATAAATATATTTGTATGTATTGAGGTTGCTGCCGCTGTCGTATATAATTNCCACTCCAAACTCCTACATACAGTGGATGGAAATAAGGTCCCAGCAGTGCATGTTCGGGGACTTTTGGGGAAGACTATGTGTGTTAACTCCGCATCAAGTAAAGACAAACCCATCTGCAGGGTTGTCTTTGCTCAGGGTCCAGGCTGCGCTTGGCGGATAATGCAGAGGGGTGGAGAGACACGTTACATACCGCAAGGAGAGTTGATGTTGAGTGAAAACCCGTTGTGATGTTGAAATAAATATATTTGTATGTATTGAGGTTGCTGCCGCTGTCGTATATAATTGTGTATATATATGTATATATCTTGGTGTTTATAGTCGAAGATGTATAGATTTGGGCATTAAGCTGATGGTAAGGAATAAGGGGTGGAGTGTCCTGGAGTGGCAGCATGAAGCCACTATTCCTTAACTGTTTGCTTAATGCCCAGGGTGGCTGCACCCTTAAGGTGAGCCTGGGGGGCGGGGCCGGAGCTGTGGCAGTTCAACGGACCGGAGCGGCTCGCGCGGCAGCCGGTAACGGCTGGGCCCGCCTGCCCCAGGGAGCCTGGGGAGACGGCGCTGCAGCGCTGCTGCTCTCCTGCTCTCCCCTGAGTGCTTGAAGGAAGGGTTTTGCTGGTTTGGTTTCTTTCTTCCCCCGGTCTCGCTGTCTCCCTGCCCTCCTCTCCAGCCCTAGGGTGCCTGTGGAGTGGCCCCAGCAGGCCCCGGTCCCATCTTGGGGAAACCTGCAGCCCCTAGCAAGCACCATTTTTCCTTTTCCCCTCTCTGTTTTTTTTCTTCCCTGGTTGTTGTTTGTGTTAACCAATAGTTCAATTTGTTGTTAATAAAATGTTGCTAATAAATAGTTCAGTTTTTTTGTCACTTTCATTTGCTGTCTTCAATATTTTCCTTGCGGGGGGAAGAGGGGATACTCTTTCTTGCTCTCAGGAGGAGGTGCCCTATCCCAGAGTGCCTCCTCCTGAGACCTTTGTCTCTGAAACCGGGACAAGGAGAGGAGCACCATATCAAAGAAAGCGCTTCTGACAAATGTCTTTGTGCATCCTCTATGCAGACCTGCTCCAAGAAGCCCCAGATTGCTGCTGTCCACAGAAAACAACTGACACATCTTTACCAATGGAGGTTCTCTGTCATCATTTTGAAACTAGCATGGGAAGGTGTGGAGAGCTGTGAGCTCTTGACTCAAAGGCCCTCTGCACTCCCTTGGAGAAAAGCCTGAGGGCAAAAGGACTCAGAGACAAGAAACCTACCTCTAGGTCATGGTGACCATGCAATGTACCCTGCTTCTCTATGGTAATACTTTGCACCCAATTGGGCAACTGACTCCTACACCACTCGCTGCCTTCCCCATAAAAAACGCCCTGCCTCGGCCTTTGGGCAGGGTCCAACTGTCATCCCTGGCCTTCGCTTCACAAGAGCTGCTGACAATAAAGGTTATCTTGTGGAACTGCCACAGGACACCCGCCCCTCATCTCTCTGTCCCTGAGTTGGCCCTCCGGTGATTTCGCAAGAGCTGAATCACAAGAGCTGAAATCACTTGTAGCATAGAAAACTGCTACACTTGCTGAAATCACCTACTGCTTAGGGGGTTGTTGAGGCCTCTGGAAAAGCCGTTCCTTGAGGGGAGGCTTCCTCCAGGAAGGCTGCAACACACTGGGACACCCCGGCACCCCCCCCAAAGCAACAGGAAGGGATAGAATCAGGATGCTGTTGGACACCTGTAGTTGTAGGAACAGCCCTGCCAGCACAGATTCACATGGTCTGTGCAACGCCTCTTAACTCTCACCTGCAGATGTCTGTGTTTAGGTCCCTAGCCTGCCCCCCATCTCTCATTTGTCACTTTTAAAGCTGCACATCTGCCTTGATCTTGTCATCTCTTAGGACTTTTTAAAATGTCACCCTGCTTTTCTGCTGACTAACAAAACATACAGAGATAAGAATTTGATTAAAGGATGCAAGAAAGAAAATGTATGCAACATTTCTACATCTCTGCATTCAGTAGCATAAAACCAGTAATACTGATGTGCAAATACCTATATAATGTCTGACATAATGTGCACAGATAGACAATAGAAATTAAAATCACTGGGGAAATTGATAGTGCATCCCAAAAGCTATTATATGGAACATAAGAAAGAAATAAATCATAAACATTATTTTATAAAGAAAAAAAGAAGATCTTGTGGTGATCTAGCAGATATGGTACCATGTTTCCTTTAGGAAATTTTCATAGGTTCATATTATTTCTACCAGGATATTTAAAAACACCTTTAAACAACATATGGTAGGTGATTTTGCTAACTGAGCAAATTAAATCTTCTAATTTCATTCGCTAAATAAATTATTTTATAGCCTATTTGGTAAAGAAGCCAAGTTTCTGACTGTTTTACATAATGGACACAAGCTGCTGACTGTTCTCTAAATGAGACAGTGAAATTGCCTATTGTTCTGGAGAAGTAATTTTTCAAAATCATTCTAACTTACATATTTGCTGGCTGAGCCTATGAAATTTGCTCATAGAACAGCTTTCAGAAAGCTGCAGACAGTAAACATATTTACCCACGGCTTCTGTGTAATGATCCATACAAAATTTAAACAATTGTTCATATCCCATATCTTATGCACATATTAGAAGAGACTGCATTTTGTGCTTTATCTTTCTGAAATTTTCATATAGAATAAACAGCCTTTAAAATATGACAGACTTGACCCAAATCTTGAAAGAAAACCTTTTTTCTTTTTTCCCCAGTTTTTGTTGTTTATAAAAACAATGTTCTATAATCATGATATTTGAATTAAAATAAAAGCATGCATAAAATTATGTATTTGGTTTTTCACAGCACAGTCTTTTAAAGATTTCAGTATTGTGAACACAAGCCTGGGCTTTAGTCTTAAACATATATTTTTCTCAAATCAATTCTGAATTTTAGTTTGAGGTCACAATTCAAAGATAATATAAACATCCAAATATACAACAGTGTGAGGAGGCCTCCCCCTGAGGAGGAAGGAGCATTAGAGACAATGTATGATGAACCGACTGCAGCCCCCACTCCCCATCACCTGACACCAGTGGGAAGGAGGAGTTAATTTGGAACAAAGTCAAGCCCAGGAAGAAGGGAGGGATGCGTTGAAGGTGTTTTAAGAATTTGGTTTACTTCTCATTACCCTACTCTGATTTGATTGATAATAAATTAAACTAATTTTCCTGAGTAGAGTCTGTTTTGCCCATAACAGTAACAGGTGACTGATCTTCTTGTCTTTACCTTGATCCATGAACTTTTTGTTCTACATTCTTTCCCCTGCCCAAGTGAGGGAGTGATGGAGTGCCTTTGGCAGGCAACTGGCTTCCAACCAAGCTCAAATCACCACAGACACAAAGTAGTAATTCCATATTTCTATGAAAAACAGCTTTTTCCCTTTGGAGGTTCAAGTTTTCAGACTACATGCTGTACCCATTCCATATGTACTGATTCTCTGTTTTATATGCACCAAAATTTTAGGAGGAGCTACTGTGCTGTGTTCTGCATTGGTATATTGCTAAGCCAGATTGAATCCTGACTGGATACAGATGCAACTTAGAAAAAAGAAATAATGCATTTCTATAGGATATTCTGATAAAAATGATAAAGCAGTATTAACTGCATTAACTGAGGACAAAATATACAACAGTGAGATATTTATACAATTTTATCTTCTGACATGATTACTGGGAAAAAATGTCTTACAGCCTGATCAAGAAAAAAAAATTGTAGTAACAATTAAATAATGAAATAACATATAGCTAGTTTAAGCACCATGTGCAGTAATTAAGATGTGAAATAACAGTTCACAATATTTGGGGGGATAGATTTACTAAGTATATTATGTGATCAACCCCTTAGTAACAAGACTTAATTGCTTTATCTGTTCCTGTGATATATTTACAGATACTATTCACTGAATTTTGGAGGTCTCATTCCATGAAATATGAATATGAGCAATTATTAAATGAATGACATATACTTTCTAATATATCTTCCTTGTTCCGATGTATTGCTGTGTGTACTTACCTGTGTGATTACACTTCCACTTGAAAAACATTAATGACATGTAAATTAATCTTTTCCATAAATTAATTAAAATTAGTATCCTACTAATTGCACTCATTGAACATGTACCGGTAACTTCATGATTTTCAGCACTTGTGTCCTAGTGCTCTGAATTAGAATAGTCCACCCGCCTACTAGGACTAAGGCAGAATTATCAAGAATATTTTTTTATCCTATACTTTTTTTATTTTTATGTGCATAAGCATGACAGTCTGACTCTCCTTAGAGTAAAGTTTAAACATAATTCCTTAGTTCATGTAAGTTTTTTATTCACCTGACGATAATGTTCATTCACTCTGTGTTTTAAGCTGTAATTCTGAGTATGCATTCTCACATCACCATTTACCACTACGTTGTTTCAGGTCAAACAGGCCACGAGAAATTTATGTATTCCATCAGACAAACAGAAAATTGTCTTGGTTTGATAGACAGGTGTCTGCTAAGGAAGGTGGGAACCTTCCTTAGAACAGAGAATGTGAACCCCCTTCCCTCTGAACTATTATAACTTTGGAATCCAGGGCTCTCAGGCAAAGACATGGGAAAAGGAATAAGAGTTCTTTAATAATATCTATAATGAGGTAAACAATCAGTAACAAAACCAGTAAACAAGGTAAAAAAACCCAGTAAACAAAACCAAGAACTCGGTGGCAGATGTCCCTGGGCTGTCAGGCACGTTCCCGTTTGGTGCAGTCACGGTCACGGCCAGCAGGGGCGCTGTTGGGCTCCTAGCCCAGCAGGGCAGGTGCGATGACTCCCACACAGCTGCAGATGGCGCTGTGGCACGGGGTTGGATCTGTGTCATGTGTGTAATGGCAGATGGGCTGGAGAAGTGTGGCGTGCAGCAGCAGGATGGGGCACAGCAGGGAGCTCAGAGCAGGAAGATGGAGCGGCTAGGCCAGCCCACCTGGGCCAACCAGCAGAGGAGGCGGCAGGAACTCTGCAGCTGTGGCAGGCAGGACGGGGGGCAGTGGCAGCCGGGTCCCCCTCCGTTGCAGGACAGCTGGGAAATGCGCCCTCCCGGAGGGTAGAAGGGGCCAGAATCCCGTGCCCCTTTTCCCCAACGCAAGCTCACCCACCAGGCAGAGAAAAACCAGTGCAAAGACAGGCTTTTTTTCTGCAGTCACAGCCAAAAAGCAGAGAGCCGCCTTCTTCCACTGCTCTCTCCTCCAAATCCCCAGAGCAAGTGTCTCCACTATCAATCCCCCAATCTCTTGTTCCTATGCTCCACCTGGCTAAAGTCCTTGTCTGTTTTGTAAGCATAGATGGCCCTTAAGTACCAGTTGTTACCTGCCCAGCAACAGAATGGAAAAAAAGTTCCATCCCCTCTCCAACCTTCAACAATAAGTTTGCAGACTTGGTCCCAGTAAAAGGAACCTTTGAAGCACCGGGGTGCCTGTCTTTCTCCGTCTTTGTGTTTACACTAAATATTTATACCTAGGCGATATCTAGGGAGAGAAACTCTAGCACCACAGAGCCAACTGGGAAGAAAACAGCATTTCTGATACCACATTGTAAGTAGATTTATGGAAGAAAATGGCTTACAAGAGTATCACTTGTGGATTGTAGGATTCCAATAAGTGAAAGCAAAGCAACCAAAGAAATCGTTGTGTTTATACACTGCTGTTGCATCATTCTTGTTCAATAAGTACGTGCTGTTTAACAATACCCATACAGATGGAAGCATCAAGTTTGTGCAGAAATCAGATCACACCACAAGTGAATTCAGGCTCAAGTCTAGAAGGACTAATGACTCAAACCAGTTGCAGTGATAATTTGTGTTACCAAAAATCTGCCATGTCACTGAGTATCACTTAACCACAAACACCATGCACATGAATCAGACCTGACCATCAAAGCCCTGCTTCAATTTACCAGACTGGTCAAGTACCAGCTGGATGTCTTGGAGACATAAATGAAAACATGATCTCTCTCCTTTTATCATTTATCTGCAATGCTATTTTGCCCTTAGTGACTAGATAATAAAAATTATAATTAAAAAAATAAATAAGCAAGACAGAAAGAATTAAGATTTATAATGAACTTCCAAAATTAAACTACTGAAAAATCACCTTTGGGGAAATTTGGGGTTCACCTGTTAGCCTGATACAAAATCACAGTACTTCAACACAGGGTATTTATTTAAGCACAGCTTGAAAATGCTTGGCTTTCTGTTTTTGAAAACAAGACCAATCTGAAACATTTTGTGATTGAAAATGCAAAAACCTTTATGAAGCAATCAGAGGTCAGGTGACAAGTGAAGACCAAATGTTTGTAATAAGAATAAGCATGTTCATCAAAAACAGAACAGAATCTAACACAAGAATCAGAGGTATGCAAAATCAAATGAGTTGTGGATATACAATGTGACAATATTATTTTTCAGTGCTAATCCTCTCTAGACTAATCTCTCTTGACATATGCTCAGAATTTATATTAACCAGTTACCAGAAAACCCAGACGCTTTAACAAAAATCTAGCTACCAGCCCAATCCTTTGCTTGGAAACAAGGTGATTCTCAGTCCAAGAAACTTGGAAAAGACACTTTGTAGAACTGACTCATGTAGAACAGAAACAGTTGTTACACTTCTGACGAGAGGGGGAAAAAGTCAAAAGGCAAAACTATCAAAATGGGAGAGAAAATTAAGCAAGTGTCAAAATATCAGAGAGCTCTTAAAGCACCATTAAGTTGAACACATTTTCAAAAAAAATCCCAAAACCACTGTCATTAGGAAACTTCTGAGGGCTAAAAAGGATATATTTTACATATTTTATAATAAGATTATATAGAAAAAGCAAGGAGTTGATTGAAACAAAGAGAGAGAATCTGTTTAAATGGAGTAGCTCTGGGGTGGGAAGAATATGCTCATCACAGCCCTCCGAAGTCATTGATCTACCAATACACTACTGAAAAATGCATGATTGAATGTGAGACTCAGTAGTTTGTCTAACAATACTCTTATGTTTTAGTGTCAATAAACTTAGTCTTTAGGAAAATTTAAGAAAATGCTATGAAGGCAGATGATGAAATGTCCCTAAAGTCTGTCCCAAAACTGCAAACACCACCTTCTGCTCCTGCAATGACCTAGTCTTTACTCAGTGTTACTGTTTAGACCTAGAGATCAATTTTTCTTAAGACAACAGTTTAACACATAGAATTCATTTATGGGATTTTCTTTCTTTATTCAGATCAGACTGATTTGCATTGTAGGGTCCAGTGCCGTGATAGCAGTGGAGAGTATTGTAATGCAGATCAGGAGTCACTCACAGGAAAAATTACTCCACTGCCCCAGACTTAGTTTGATTATGTGCCAGGTTGGTGTTTCAATGTTACTCTTTCTTAAGGAAGATTTTTCAGAATATAATTATGAAAAGGAGTTTAAAGACATATAACATACATTCATAGTTAATGTGTCCCTGCTTTAGCATGTAGAAACTTGTGATACAAAACACAGTATTGCAGACCTGCATTCCCAGCAAAGTTTAGTTTGTTCATTTATATAGTTGATTATATTTATTCTTGCCTAACATTTTGTCTCCTTCTTGGTACTGTTATTACCATACTATTTGAATAATTCCTACAGAGATTGGTAGCTGTTAACTGGTGAAGTGTAGGCTAAAGGATAATACAATACCATTCTATGGCTACTTGAAAAGTACAAATGCAAGGCAGACTGTACTTGCTATTGTTAGATCACCCTACAAGAGACACCCACCACAAACTGCAGATTGAACAGGTCAGGTTGGATATTAGGTGAAATAATTTCCAGCACTGGAACAGTAAGTCTGGGAGAGGAAGTGGGAGGTTTCCAAGATTTCGCTACACAATGCAAACTGACCCATCCTACAACCACAAAGAACTTCCTCTGTATTGGTTGTCCATGAGGTCCTGCATCAACAGCTGTGCTGTGATAGTAGACAGGATGAAATAACTCTATGGTATTGTGCTAGCACTCTACAATTCCTGACCAGGAAATTTCAGGCAAGAAAACATACTCGTGAACATGCAGGTGTCCAGGAAATCTCAGATGTTTCACATCATGCTGTAAAATTCACCGGTGTTTTTATGCATGGAG
This sequence comes from Origma solitaria, assembly GCA_013397895.1. Lineage (NCBI taxonomy): Eukaryota > Metazoa > Chordata > Aves > Passeriformes > Acanthizidae > Origma > Origma solitaria. The sequence continues at coordinate 248,234 of VZRL01004082.1, read as the reverse complement.
CAGGATAATGCCACGTGGGATGCAACTGTCTTGCTGCCTTGTACAGATTTACTTCACAGAGTGCGGCCATTTGCTCCAGCTGTCATGTTCCCCAGCGCTGCAGGTTATGGTACTTGGAGCGCTGCAGGTTATAGTACTTGGAGCTATCTCCAAGAGAGGAAAAAATGTAAAACATTGTCTAGATATTTCAAAAGTGACGATTTGCTACAAAATTGAATGCAGACTGCAGTGGGGTGGTCAGGTCACATTCCAACAAAACAAAACAAAACAAAGTAAAACAAAACAACACATAATGTAATATAAAATAAAACAATTAAGAATATCACCAGATGTTCTCATCACCTTTTTTTACCTTGGTGTGTTTACTGCATTTTGGGTTGGGACATAAGTACTATGTGTTCCACAGAGGCTAATAAAATGTATTTCAAGACTAGCTTACTTTACAGAAAAATTTTAAAAACAAGGCTCATGAATTCAAACAATACATGTTATTTCTAAAGTATGCATTCAGAAAACACATTTATATAACAGCCCTGAAAAATATATACATGGTAAAGAACTGCCTTTACAAAATGCACTTCTACTTTGAATTAATAAAATTATTCACATCTATATTTACAGGAGTAGCCCCTGAAACTAGATATAAATAACCAATAACCCCTGTAAAGATTATCAAAAGAAATCTTATTACTATGAAGGTTACATTTTATAAAAGTAAGGAAATAGTAATAAAACTTTCATTTTAATTTTTATAAATGCTATCTTTGTGGTACACAAAAAAATATGTGTGCTTTCAAAAGGGAAAAATAAAGTCTTCTATGGGATCAATTGGTATTTTTCGCTGCCTTTCGTTACTTTTCATGACAAATTTGCTGTATTTCCCATTTTCTCAAATAAACAGTAATTTTACATTTAAATTCAGTACTGATAAACTTAAAATGGAAAAAGAAATCTAAAATGAAATGGCTGTCAGGATACTGTACAACAGAACAGGAGAAGCAGACACAAGTAAAAGCAGGCAGAGGAGATAAAAACATAATCAGCATCTATTATAATTTTTATATGGCAATCTGCAGTCATAGATTTCATGTTAAAATATGAACACTTTCCTCTGAATGAACGCAGAGACACGGTTAATTGACTTGGTTTGGATAATTTGCCATTGTCTCTCACAGTCAACAAGATACTAATTTAATCCAATCTACAATTTAATTATATCCATAGTCTCAAACATTTTGAACTGAGCCTTTGTGTAAAAGGCAAGACCACAATATATCTGTGAGATGATGTCTCTGTCATTTTTGCTGGTTGATTCAACAAGACAACTGCAGCAGCAGCAGAAGTAACAAGAACATTAACTAGGATGGTAATCAACAGTCTAGTCACGCACTTTGTGAGGTAAGAAACTATATCATAACCTTTTGTATGACAGCTCTCATGACTATCCTGTGAATATCATATTTTGTCATACAGACATACTGTAACTCACATCAAAACATGACAGCTGGTTTTTCATTTTAAAGCAGTACAAAAATTTGTTCTATTCAAGTGCCTGACCAGTGTGATCTGAAGAAGCACAGAAAAGTGTCTGGTGCAGTCAATATTGTACAACTTTCACTTTCGAAATGTGGGAAGAAAAAACCCTCCTCAACCGTCTAAAACAGCAATAAGTAAGTGGCAAAATGTGAAAACTAACATTTTTGGTAGGAGGTCAAATCACCTCTATTTTTTGTTACAGAGGTAATTTTTCTTCACAGTTTCATTCAGCTTTTCCTTCCCTTTCCTTTCTTTACCGGTATTTTTTCAGAAAAAATTATCCTTAGCAAACATTGCCAAAACATCTGTGCAAAAAGCTGCTGTTTCCTGGAAAATTTTCCATATGCTTCTGAGAGGCAGACAGCAAGGGATTCACACAAACTGAGACGTATTTTAGCAGAAGGGTATAAACAGAAATTTCTGACAGCCTATATAACCAATTTCTGACGGCCTACATGACCAACACTTTATGATTTTATTCCCCCTTTTGCTCCAATTCTTAACTTTACATCCAACCAACTCTTCTCATTCCTAGAGTTAGAAAATTGGAACTCTGCAGACCTGTGACATTTTCTCTTCATTTAAGTTTGGACCCAAACCCTGATGACAGCCTTTAGGAGGATATTCATGAGATTTGGGTGGGTCTTTGGTTTTTTCAGTTTTCTTTTTAAATTTTTTTTGTTTTTTGTTTGTTTTTTTGTTTTCTTTGTTAGGTTTTTTTTGTTTGGTTTTTTTTGTTTGGTTGGTTTTTTGGTTTTGTTTTTGTTTTGGGTTTTTTTGGTTTTTTTGGTTTTTTGTTTCACTTGTGCATAACAAGGCAGGAAATTTTGTAGACTGCTTTACTTGTTCAGTGGCTGGGGTTCAGTATTTCAAAAATATCTCAGTTACTATGTTCTGTTACCCTACTGAACTTTTTCTCTACAGTTGAGAAATATACAATTTTAAATGTGTCAGGTAGCAGAAACAGTGATTTATTAGTAGGAGTTCACTAAAGAGAATATAAAAAATATGACATTCTTGATGTTTTTATCTGTTTTACAAACATAAATCCATCCTCACTGAGGCACAATCTGTACATGGGTTGTGCTTCACAGATAACATCTATTTTCTTTAATAGTTTTTCCTTCTGACAGAAATGGAAAAAAGGGAAAAGCAGAAGATGCACGGCTTGAAAGTATGAATAACTATTTAACGGCAACAAAGTAACACACTTGTAGGATCTCTAGATCTAGTCTACCATTCTCTATGAGCACACATCTTTTTCTCTTGATCTTTATTCTGTTTGGAAATGGCTTTCATGCTACTTTCCGTGTTACACTATCAGTGTTGTTCAACTAACGTTTAATCCAGCTCCTACATTTGATCTTGTTTCATTGACAAAGGGTCCTACGATTTAACTATTTATCTGCTCGATTCCTTAAGAAATTATTTTACCCTGGCACGTGTGTCCATTCTATAGGAAGTCAATTCTTCTTAATGTGGCTGTCATGCAGTGGTGTGCAGTATTGTAAGGAGAGGCTCAAAGGTCAGCCACTCTGGAAGGGGAATTTTCTTTATTGACTTAAATACTTGGAAAGCTGTGGTTTCTAACTGCATTCTGAATAACAGTATGGGTTGGAGTGTTTCTTCACATGTGAGTTCTTTCACCATTGCAGCTAGCAACACATTTTTATGATGTTTTTACATATGTGGTTGTTTTCTTTTGTTGTAGTGCTTCTGAAAAGTCCTAGGGTTAGCTCATTTAAACCACATTCTTTGAGCCCCTGTGAAGTGAGTAGAACACCTTTCAATAATACAGAGTTTTAGAGAGAGAATAAAGGAAGCTTTATATAAGTTACCAGAACTTGGAATGGGGTCTTTCTCTCTTCTTCAGTAAAATGATGAAAAGAAACAGAAGGATGACAAAAAATTTCTTTGGCCAACAATAGTGATCTAATCTTGTCATGTGAATGGCTTTCAATTTCTGTGGGAGTATTGAAGTAAACTGGAAAATTGCATAAAAGTGACATACAGATCCTTTTAGAAATACCACAGTATCTCTCATAATTTATTTAAAAAGAGTTATATGTTAATATCCATTTTCTTACAAGTTACACAGTCAATTAGACATTATCTCATCAAAGTCTTTGTTAAAGTGTTGCTTGGAATTTGTTAGTGAGACAATCAGAGAATCACAGAATCATTAAGATTGGAAAAAGACCTGTGAGATCGAGTGCAACATTTGACCAATAACCATCTTGTCAAGGAAACCCACTGAGTGCTGCGTCCAGCCATTTTTTGGACACCGCCAGGGATGATCACTCCACTACTTCCCTATTCCAAAATTTGACAACCCTTTCCATGAAGTAACTCTTTGTGATGTCCTATCTTAATCTTCCCTGGTGCAGCTTGAGGCTGTGTCCTCTCCTTCTGTCACTGGTTGCCTGGAAGAAGAGGCTGAGCACCTCCTTGCTTCAACCTCTGTCAGAGAGCTGTAGAGAGTGATAAGGTCTCCTCTGAGCCTCTTTTTCTCCAGACTAAACAACTTCAACTTCCTCAGCCACTCCACGAAAGACTTGTGCTCCAGACCCTTCACCAGCTCCATTTCCCTTCTCTGGACTCTCTCCAGCACCTCAATGTCCAGCCTGAACTGACGGGCCCAGAACTGGACATAGAACTCGAGGTGTGGTCTTAGCAGTGCTGCGTACAGAAAGACAATCACTGTCCTGGTCCTGCTGACCACACTGTTGCTGAAGGATGCCATTGATCTTCTTGGCCACCTGGGCACACTGCTGGATCATGTTCAGGTGGATGCCATGCGGTCCAGATCCTTTTCCACTGAGCCACTGTTCAGCCACTCCTTTCCCAGCCTCTAGCACTGCATGGGTTTGTTGTGAACCAAGGGCAGGACTTGAGAGATGACCTATGCAGTATGACCTCATCCACTTGGCCTCGGCCCATGGATCCAGCTTGTCCATGTGCCTCTGCAGAGCCCTCCTACCTTCCCATACTGCCCAACTTCTGCCATCTTCAAACAGACTGAGGGTGCATTTGATCCCCTCATCCAGGTTATTGATGAAGATATTAAACAGGATTGGGCCCAGCACTGGTCCTCAGTGGTGGCCCAGGGTGGTCCCCAGCACTGGGGAACACCCACTAGTGACTGGACACCAATTGGATGTTGCTCCATTCCCTACCACTCTCTAGGCTAGGCCATCCGACCAGTTTTTCACCCAGTGAAGAGTGCACATATTCAAGCAATGAATGGTAGCACCAGTTTCTTCAGGAGAATGTTGTGGAAAACAGGATCAAAGACTTCATTAAAGTCTAGGTAAAGAATATCCACAGCTTTTCCGTCACCCACTAAGCAGATCATCTTGTTGCAGAGGAGATCAGGCTATGCATCATGCTAAAACATTAAATGCATATAATCCTGTGTCTGCTCTAAGGTACCTAAGGGTGCTGAAAACATACTTGTCTGCTGTCTGAATTAGTGATCCAGAAGGAAACAAAAGGTTCATTCCCATTTGACAGAAGAATATTCACCTTCCTTTGTAGTTGCTTCACATGCCAAAGCTTGTATTTCACATGTAGTCAAAAACTGATGACACGGTTTCACACAAATAGATAAAGGGGACTAGTATTTCTGTCTCGTTACTGACTTTTGATTGAATCTAGACATGTCAGTAACCAATTACTTTAAGGTGAATTTCCAATTACTTTAGAGTTTTGGCTGGATTGACCCTAGCCCTGTCATTGATAGATTCAGTGATACTTAGCTTCTCATTTAGCTCCCAATTACATTACACCTTGTCCCCATAATATTTCAGTATATCATTACTGACTTTTTATATAAACTCTCCACTTTCCATGGCATGTATTTCAATAATCTTCTCATCACTAGTATTCTAACCATTTAATGGGTAACTGTTGTTTTCTTTCTGATGTAGGCACATACTCACCCATGAAAACAGTTTTAGCATTCCACATGGCATACTAGGATTTCTGAAGTGTTATTATCTTTAGCAACTAATTTCACTGATTTTCAATGAGACAGAGCTCTAATTCCCATAAATGCCTTTACGCATATGTGTTTTGTTTTATCATCAGTCTACTTTTTACACAGTTCTAGTAAGGTAGTTATTTTTTCTGAACTGTCCTTCAAACACTGAAAACTTCCTTAAGGATTGCATTTGTTTTAATGAACTTTCTCTTGTAAGGGATCATTAGTTTCAAAAACACAGTTAACAAAAGAACCCTTTTCACCAGAAAAAATGTGACTGAACTTTGATCTAAATATATAAATGTGCTCCTCAGAATCTGTGAGTTACAGATTATTCCTAAAAATTAACACTCTTAGACCAGACAAAATGCTTGATATAAATGTTTTCAAGGGTCCTCTGAAGCAGTGATCTACCTAATCTTCACTATTTACTGCTTATAAAAACAGAATCATAAACAACAGAATTTCAAGTCGAAAAACAGAGAGAACTGAATATACTTGAAACCATAATTTGTTTAATGAATTTCAGAAACAACACTTCAGCAAGCAGGACCACATTGTGAAGGTGTGTAGAAATAGACTCATTTAAATCTGAAAAATAGGTTGCCTTCTAAATTCTCATTTCCTTTAAAATGTAAAGATTCTAGTAACCAAAACTCTGTTATCATTCAAATACTAGCCGAAACATTTCTGCTTGTGGTTGTTATAGACAAGATAAAAATAGAGACCTTGCAGTCAAAGTTTTCTTAAATCTTTCTGAATTATAGTCACATACCTGTATATTTAAAGTAACAGGACTGAATCATCTTATACATAACAGAAAATAAGGGGGGAAAATTAAAAATAATATTAAAAAGTAGTCCTTAGAGGGAATTTAAATGAAGTTGTAAATGAAATACTTCATTGTTAAGTAACTTGATAGTAAGTAGTTGCAGACAGCAAGATTTTGTTTAATATCTTTCTTTTCTGAATCAGCAGAAGTAGATCACCGGCAACTATTTACCCTCTGGATACTTAAAAGAATAGCACATTATTTTCACCTACTTGTTCATTTGTATTCCCTTAGAGATTCTTTATTTATCCATTCCATTTTCCATGCCAAAAATGGAATTTAAAAAAAAATCTTATTAGTCTTATTTGCACATAAATTTTAGCATGTTTCATTAGTCTAGCCAATAATTAGAAGGGTTTAGTGCTAGCAGTAAGATTTATAGCCCTGTGTGCAAGGTTTTCTTCCTATTAGTCACAAAGGCATTTTAATGGAGAGATTAATTTTTAATAGCTATCTGTTTGCAGCTTGTGTATTATTGCAAATGTCTAACCTGACTGTCCTAGAGAGGAAAGAAAGATCCGTCATTTACTTTTGTAGGGCATATTTTCTCAGTTACCCTGTGCAGCTGGTCTTATATCTTAAAGCACTAATGTTAGTCACTGAATTATTAGTCAAGATCACTGACCTAGGCATACTAACCTTACTATCGTGATAAAAGCAGAAATATGTGAGAACTTAGAAATCAAAAGAGAATGTTAAGACTTTTCAAGGTTGTCTTGTTTCTAGGCAGCACTGTATACTGGCCTTTAACGAAGTAAAAACACTGAAATAGTTGAATTTTGTGCTCCAAAGCTATGTTTAAATACATCTTTACCATTGTCTCATAGATAGACGAACAATCTGAATGGAGGCTAAAAGCACAAAAGAAAGGAAAAATCAGAGTCTATGGTTTAGATGTCCTATATAATCTGTGGTACCCAATATGATCTCATAATTCCCACTACAATCTTTATTTTGTTAAACTGAGTAAGTATTATGGGAGCGAACAGGTGGTGCATTGACACTTTTGGTCATACTATGAACCCAAATCTCTGTTCCCTAGCAGACTATTGTAATTACAATATAAACGTAATGAAGGCAAAGTTTTCACTTACCAACTGGGAGCATGTAGCTCACCTAACTGGGCAATATTGTAAAACGTTGTAAACAACTAAGTTGATAGCTGTAAGGACTATTTTTTATTTCTAGACATGAAGGACCTACCTGAGGTATGCTGAATATTTAAACTTTCTAAACCAAGAAACTTGTATTCACATTATATAGCTCTCATGAAAAAAATTTAGAGTTATTACTGGAAAAATAATTAATTCAATCTTTTCTGCATACTACTTGAGACCTGCTGTTAGGTTTCATGATCTTTCATCCTCACATAATTGGAACGTATCAACTACAGGTCATCAAACCAGCTAGGAAAAAATAAACAGAGTAAATTCAGCATGGGTTACTTATACTCTGCTTCATTCTTTAGAAGCTGTGTGTTTCGGCAAGGATCAAAATCAGAACTACTGAAATATTCACTGGTCTCAGTAGGAGAAGGAAATCAGAATTCTCCATATTCGCACTTTTTAGATACTTAAAAAGTCAAGGCTTTGGTAGTGTATTTTTGAAATTATTAGTCACTTCTGTGAGCATATTCAAACCTCTTGTGACTAGCAATTAATCTTCAGAAGTCCAAAAGGTCCAATAAATACTAAAACTCATTTGGAGTAAAAAAAGCCTTTAATCAAGTACTGGTAAAAATGCCATATTTCTTTTGAAAAAAATTCAAAAGGCAAAGTGTAGTGAAATGATTTGTATATTTTCTCAAATATGGTAAGAAACCCGACCGACAGTTATAAACAAATGCCAAAAGCCTTGGGTATAATTGCTTAAAATCTGAGTAGTTAGAAAATAAAACTGTAATATTCATTAGGAAGAAACTGTAAAAGATACGCTTCCATTAAGAAAATTTGGCTTATAATAGAGATACTGAGACAAATCTGCAGTACAGCTTATTTGTATTTATAATTGCAATAAATTTTTCATCAACACACCAACAAAGATTATCTTGAAATAAAACATTTTGGCCACAACCTTATACTAATATTTGTATAGTTACCATGGTTTTGCTACAATATATATGATCCAAATATAATTTTATGAAGGGTAAAAAATAAGGGCATTGTGAAAAATACTTGCACACAAGGACATTAGTTTTATTTTTGGAGGAGCATTTTGCCATTTAGTGGCTCTACTTATTGAATGATAAACGCTGTTAAAATTATTTTGAAGGCTTTACCTTCCTTGATATTACAATTAAATGTAATGATTTAATGAAAATTCTCTAGGTTTTACCAAAATAAACAAGTTCCTCAAGACCCTGAGTTCCTTTTCATTAAGCAATGTTAAGTACAGTATTATCTCAAATGACATATTCATACCAGTGTAAACAACAGTTCTGTTTCTGGGTTTGGATTTTACACAGGTACTTATCATCTTTTTCACACTCTGTAGGAAAAATTCCTAAGGAGACTAAAGGCTTATTGTCTCAGTGGGTTCTACTGTGCTTTCAAATGCTCTAAATTAAGCCTGTGGGTGAGAACAACCTGGAGTTTTCAACACCCTCTTGGTTATCTCAGTATCACCTTTTGTCTGATTTAAACTTTTAAACCTCTAAATACCCTGTAGAGAAAATTTTTCTTCTACAGAGGTGAAGTACATCAAAATTTTTCTTCCTCATTAAGGGATTCATCAACCTTTTTGCCGCCTGAGCAGCACAGCAGGAACTATGCCGTCCCATCCCAGGGCAGTCTCTTCGCCCACTGGTAAAGAACAACAGAGAAAAAATCTGCCAGAGACTGTTCTGTGGCTGCAAGGAGGCTTTGTGAGCCTTCTTGTATGCAAATACATGGAAAATATGGGGAAAATAAGGGAGCAAATGCTAGTATCCTTGCAAGCTGTGGGAGATGGAGTGTCTCCTGGAACTTTTTCTGTGTTCACATTTCTTGAAACACAGCCAGAGATTCCCTAGGCTAAAATTTGAACTTGACTGAATTATTTTTTCCACCCAGCTTTATGAAGCCGTTCAAAATACCACCTTAGGTGTCTAAATGGAATATTTTGAGAATCACCCATAGGATGCTTCTTGATAGAGAATTTCGCTCCTTAAATATCGCTGGTTTTCCTTGTACCAGCAAAGGACACATTTACATCACCGGACTCTTTCTCACTTTTTTCAGTGGGAGTGTCTCTCAGATATAATGCATTTCTTAAGAGTACAGCTGGACATTTATAAAAAAATATGTAATCTTCCCAATGACTGCATCACGAGAGTCAATGTATTCTTAGTATTCCAACAAGAGTCTTAAAACATCATTCGTAAATAAAATAAGAACAAATCTGCAATATTGTAGTAAAAATTCAGCACATTTATGTCTCTAAAAAAGGTTAAAACCTGAGAAAAGATGGAATCTTTTAATGCAACCAATTTCATTCTGCTGTTAGATGTCTGCTGTCTTCACTCGCAGAAGGTCTGCAAAATGTTTTGTCAGTGGAAGCCCTTTGCATCATGATCATTATTTTCACTTGCAGGTGAAAATTCCAAAACATGTTGGGTATATAATGTGTATATAAAAACTACATTCATGCCTTCACAGAAATTTTTTTGAAATTAATTTTCATGCATATTTATAAAAACTCAAGTGACAAATCAGCAGACTGTGATGTCAAAAATTGAGTCATCATCAAGTGAAACTGAGAGAGTTAAGTCTCTTAGTAGAAAACACTTGTTAATACTGGGTATTTCAGATATTATGTAAAATACTAGAAAAAATAAAGATGAAGTTTGTTCCAAAGTGAAAATTTGTCTGTAAAGAAAGACTTTAGTGTTTTTAAATGCCAAAATTTAAGGAGGAGTTTGTTCACATGTATTTAGGACATGAGGGCATTATCTATTGCTGTGTTTCTTAAGATAAAAAGTAGAAGAAGAGATGATAAAGATGATCTTCCACCATATCTGTGCTCTCCCACTCTTCATTTGAATCTTCAAGTTCTAAGACTACTCCAGTTTATGATCTGTTGCTCCTCTGGTGGAACTCAACATAGACGGAAGACAAGAATATGAGTTACGGCTTTGTTTACTCGAAACATCAGAAAAAGCCTTCATTGGAGATGGAATCAAGTACTTCAGAAAGCCAAGGCACCAGGTGCCCAAGATTTTAGCACAAATGACAATATTTCATGATTTTTCATTGTTGGACAGTGAAAAATGGTAAACATTTTTTTTTCAATTAGCTTAAGCAAGAATATTTTACTAGAAATTATCTTGAAAGAAGAATATGATTGAAAGAAAAATATGTCTGTAAAGAAAAGTAAGTCTAACTTCTGACTATCCTGTCATTCCTCTTAAGGAACAAAAGAAACCATTCTTAGTGGTGGGAAGTGGTAGTGATGGGTAGGTTATAATACTAGAAATGTAGAAAGGGAGCAAAGTCAAAAGAGGGGCAGGAATCAACAAAGCAAAGTTTATGAATCATTTCCTACTGCTATCATCAAAAGTGCCAAGTAAAATCAGTAATTTTTGATGCTTTAAACTGGTATAGCAGTTCCATACTTGTGGTCTTACCACCGAATAGAAAAAATTGGTGTGAAATCAATTCAAAAAATTTCTTTAATGGCTCATTTACGCTAAAAGTGCACAAGGGTATGGTCTCTTATCCTAGGCTATTCTAGGCTTTCTTATCCTAGGCTACATCTGAAAATAAAATTTGTCAGTGATGTCTGATTAGGAAGCCCTCAGCAGCAATATCTTTGTATTTAGACAAGCCTTAAACTGCAAAATGACTCTTCAATACCTAATGCATCCACTGACTTAACAGTTTTTCAGACCCACGATTTTCATCTGACAGTGCCCCTTTAATTGGCTTATCACTAGTTTAAATTGATCCTTAAACTATCACATTGTGTCTCCTCTATATTTTGAGAGCTTTCCTTGTTTATGTAGCACATTTCCCAGCAATTCATTAGCTTTTGCTGCACTGCTGTTTCTTTACATAAATGACTTTTATTTGAGCACTGATTTTCAGCATAGCCTGGAAAAATTTCACTAAGGAAAAAACCATTTTGACACTGCAGGAAATGGGTGACTCCCCAGCTATTTATTATCTTTGGTCAGCTCTTTGACACTTACCATCAGTGTAGCAGTAAAGCAATCCCAGTTCCTTAGGTAATTAGCTCATACTAGTGAATCAAAGCCCCCTAATTACTTCTATTCCCGGAATCAACAAGAGGAACACGTATGAGGGGGTGAGCATGTGCATTTGTTTTGGCAAATATGTGCTCATGCATGCACGAGAGGGGAAAAATCCTGGCGGCCCCAGCCTTCTTCATATTATCATGCGTTTGGTCCCATTTTGCTCTATCCATCTTGTGTTATTGGAAGCTCCTTAATTGATGAATGAGGACTTTATCAAGCTTGGCAGGAGTCATTATGTCTGTGATTTTCCTTGAAATGTATCTGTCATGCAGCTCAAAATTAAATTGCCAGTTTTGGGCCTAACCAGAGAAAGGGCAGTGACTCAAAGCACTTAGAAGGAAATGAATGATTAATGCAGTTTATAGACAGAATAGCTTTTTTTCTGTCTTATGTGCTTTTTGTATGTAATCTCCAGTGGTTCAGCTTTGGATGGATCTAATGAAAAAGGACTAGATGTTTTCCACCTTTTTTTCAGAGCATGTTGTACGATTTACCCACTGACAAAATGCGCTAATGAAATGTCAGCTTGGACAGCTTGCTAAAGGATTGATGGGATGGAAGTTTTGTACTTTATTTAACTTTTGCAGGAAAAAATGAATAAGACCTCCAAACTTGGTATGATATAGACATTCATAATGATTTTGTACTCCAGAGGAGTAGCTGCACTAGAATGGAAAAGTCAGCTGTGGCAAAGAGGTGAGAATAACGTAAAACAAGTAATTACTTAAAAAGCTAGGTATACGACTCCATTGCATTCATGGACATAAATTATAGTTGAGCAGCATAACTTTTTAAGACTTCTCTCTTCAGCATTATCTCTGCCCATTACAACAAAATCAGCCTCACAGATCTAATCATTCTCTTTGTCTGATTGAAGTATCATTCAAAGAAAAAAACAAATACTGATTTCATCTTTCTCCGTAAATACCATCATTTTAGATACCTTCACGTTGGGGCTTCATCCAGTGCTTTCAAGCTTCCATAAAACCAATGAATGAGTTGCTACAATATGACTCAACAATAGATTATTATTCTGACTTTTCCTGAGAATGAAAAAAAACCCAAACCAGAAACATTACACAAATACTAAATGCTTGCTGTTGATGGCTAAGAGTTCCATCTGCTTATTCACTCCCAACCCATCAGGATAGGGATATGAGAATTGGAAGAGTGAAAGTCAGAAAACTTGCAGATTGAGATAAGAACAGTTTAATAATTGAAACAAATAAAATAAAATGCTAATGAAAAAAATAACAATGACAATAACAAACAAAAAAAAGAAAAAAGAAAAAAAAAGAGGAAATAAAAGTTAAAACAGAGTAGTCACGAAAATGAAAAAATGAAAACCTACTGCCCATGACTAACCAGTTGACGCCCAGTCAATTCCTGAGCAGTGACTCCTGGTCAGTTTTTCCCCTGGTTTGTGGGCTGAGCTTAATGACTTATGGTATGGGACACTCCTTGGCTCAACTGGAGACTGCTGCCCTGGTTGTATTTCCTCCCGGCTCCTTGTACACCCCCAGTCTTCCTGCTGGTGGGATGTTGTGAGGGGCAGCAGAGACCATGGCTCTGTGTGAACACTGCTCAGCAACAGAAACATCCTTGTGTTATCAACCCTGTTTACACCACAAATCCAAGATACCACTTCACACCACACATCATGCAGAAAATTAACCCTACCAGCACAATCAGTCACTTAAGGTTCCCTCCTAATGAGGGAGGAGGATGTAAACAAAAATCTTCTCACAGAGCAAACTGTTTTTTTGCATTGCTTCCCCTTGCTACACTATGCCATTTGAGCATATTTCCAGACCTTCCACAGCTTATTATTTTTAATTCATAATTGCATAAAAATACCATTATCATTAAAAATACGTTCATATACACAGTAAAGGACTTTGAAAGAAAATTGATAGATTCCTTGCCACAGTTGTAGTTGCCTATTACCTGAATCATAGCGGATTTTTTTATACACTGAGTTTCCTAGCTCTTCATTTCTTGCCTCCTTTTGCTGCTGCTCTGATCATAGGCTCTCTGGGCAGACAATAAGTATACTTCTGATGTGCACATGTCAAGAATGAGAGGAACCATGGACAGGTTCCACAGGGGCCCTCAGAACTATCACAATAGTAAAGTACAATAATTAGAGTAATAAGAATAACTTTGGGGTTTCCAATTGCAACTCCTAACAGTTGGTTTGGAAATGAAACTCTATTTGCCCTTGATTTGAAAATTATCTACTATAATTAGCTTTGCCTCACTGTTAGCTGCATGTGCAGTAACACCATTCAGCAGGATTTTCTTTAATATTTTATGACATATATGTGTCAAAAGAAAAATAAGCCGCTGAAGCGTTACCTATTCTAAGAATGTTATGCATCCTTGTGTCTGTTTTTCTGCACATAACACAAGATTATGTCCTTGAGTACAGTGGGCCAAGGGTCATGATTCATACGGCTCCATGGACGTGAAAGGAGTGAAAACAACATGGAGCATTGAACATATGCTGCTATAGCCAATTATTTTTCAACAGAAGAAAAAAGAAAATCCATGTTTAACTCTTCAGTTGACTACCTGAAAGACAAAGGTAAGGATAAGAATAGCTCATCTCGTGCAGCTATACCCATGGTACTGCAAAGCTTTTAGATGATAGTGTTATCTCACATATTACTAATGTATAAAGTCTTAGAATATTCATGTGCAACTGGGTGAGTTAAGGACTAGATTAAAGAGCATCTCCTCTGAAGGCTCTTGCATGACAAGTGAAATATGATCTTTCTTTCTACTTTACAGGAGTTTTTGTAGAGGGTCTTTTTTTACTATAATTTGTAATGTAGTTAAAAGAAAGCATTAGAGTATAAAATATTCCACAAAAATATCTAATGTAATGCAGCTATACCTCACCATTCTACCACACATAGAAGGATATGCTTAATAATTCTGCAACTATAGACTACATCCAATGCAAACACACACAGCCAAGATTAAGGTTGCTGCAAGAATAGCTTTATTATTACTGAAGTAAATAAAATTATTGATTTACTAAGCACTGACTGACATTAAAAATATCAAAAGGAATGTGAAATTCACATACTTTAAACACTGCTCACAACTTATAAACCCTAGGAAACAATGTGTGTTATATCAGCCTTGGGTTCAACCCTACAGACCCTACAGTTTCCTTTGCTGGTAGAGAAAGTTATTCGGTGGCATGATCTGCTCCAGCACACCCTCCTGCATACTACTGGGATGATTCTGCAGAAATTTAATGGAAACATTAATTGTTGTCCCTAAGAGAGAAAAGAAGATGTAGAGAATAAAAGGGTTTTTCAGTCAAGGGCTGAATACTTCTCTGAACATGATACTTTCTGATTTAGGTGGGTAAAAACACTTTTGACATCAGATTAATTTAGTTTGCTGGAGTCACCCAGCTTCCTATTGCCACCTCTTTCAATATATAAGAAAGTCTCCATTACTCCTCCTGAAGACGTTTAATGGAAGAAAAGTAAAGGAATAGCAAGTGTTATAGATGACCGTTTAGCAGGATCGTTTATTACCTTTGCAGAGACAGCTCTTCTATTCAGGAGACAGTCACCCCACAGCATAACACTACAAAATTTATATTCAATGTCAATATAATAATTATAAGTTTGCAGTGTCAAACACCCAAAAATGCTAACATCTAGAATTCAAATTGACTGTACAATCTTGATGCATTCAAGTGGACATACTCAATTTCAACATGGAGGTTTAATGTTGAAGATTATGTCCTTTTTTTCTTTGTCAAAGAATTATTTAATTCACTGAAACGTTGGCATACATTTCCATAAATAAAGGCTCAGTATTTATTTTCTCCTTGTTGTTTTGCCAATGTTTTACATGGGGTTCAGTACTAAAACTCTATCCAGTTACCAAATATTGCATACATGCAATGAGGATTCTGTTACTTCACATAAGCATTCTCTATTCATGTTTAATTCTAGTGAGAACAGAGGAATAATCTCTAAAATTTAGTGATGAAGTCTAGCAAGAAAAGTCAAAGGTACCCATGAACTCTTATTGCCTAAGTCAAAAAGTCAAAACTTTGGGGTTTTCAGAGAATTTAATAGCATATAGCATTTAACATATTTAAAGAGTTGCTTGGGACGCCTGTCAGGTATTCAAAAAATTAGTTTGGTTTAAATTTGGGATAGGGATGGAACCAAATTCTTGCTGTAGATTTCAGTAGCTTTGACTATCGGCTATCTCCCTTCTGACTCTTTCCCATTCCCCTTCTGTCTCTGCAGTAGCTGAAGAAGTCTACTTCACTATTGTAGAGTCAAAATGTTGACACTGGACAGACCTTAGCCTGACCAAGTATGTAGAGATTTTTCTTCTTTCTGAGTTGATGGCTTCAAGGACCCAGCAGCTGAGTCTCCATGAGCACATTTCTGGTAGGAATCCTGAATAAAATTAAAATGTGTCATTTTTAAGCTGACATTGACATTGGCTTTCAAGGGGGAATTTAAAAAAAACAAACCAATTAAGCGTTAGTACTAAAGTGCTGAAACAGGACAAGATATTGTTACTTCCCACAAGTACTCATATGCATTAAAAGGGCAGAACCTTCTATGAAGTCTGTGAATCAAATACTGCCTGCTTCTTACTCTATTGCTGACATTTTTCCAGATAGCATCACATTACCTCCAAATTTGGTAAGATGAATTCTATTTTCAATATTATAGCTTAAAGGCAATGCAAATGAAGACTTGAGGGCAGGTGCTATATTAGCAAACTTTATAATAATTACTTCATTTTGATCTGTTCATACTAGGTATTGTATTATCTAATACATATATTATCAAGAACACTCAACGCAGCTCACCTTGGTAAATAGAAATAACATTATTAAAACACAATTACAACATACCATACATAGTTGGTAATAGCTACTAGCACTTTGTTTTATGGAATCTGTTCAAGGTCTTGAAAGAATCTAGTAATCAAGTTTTCACTTTCAAAAGTTAAACTGTTTTAGAGTTTACTGTTGAGTCTAACACATGTACTGAAATTGATAAAATTTTGCCTCTTCTATTTTTTTATAAAGTAAAATAATGTTACAAAATTCCTCTTTTTTTTTTTTTTTGCATTTAGAAGGACATTCTCTGTGCACTTGCACACCAAAAATATACTATACAAACCCCTTCAACAATATATTTATGCTGCCAGAGACATAAAAATATTATCAATTTTCACATTTTTAATGTAAGTTAGTTACAAAGGAAAAACAGACAGTAAACTTTATTGCTGAATAGGGACCAATATCTTCTTTCCCCTTCTCAAAGCACCTTATTCACTGGTACAATAAATCAGGTTGGAATCAACAAGTAAATGACATGCTTACGATTCATATTAATGACACTTATATACAGATTGATAATGAGTCTCTGATGCATTCACTGAATACCAGATACTAAGAATATTACTTGAATTTCAATTCTTTGCATTAGCAATCTCCTCTAAAGACAAAATTCTGCCCACATGAAATTTGCAAAAGCATAAGCAAAGATTAAATTTGCAAAGGAGTAAATACATAATTGTCACCAAGATTGTCAGAAACAATCTCTATAAGAAAAAAATTGAAATTATTAGGGTTATATATATAATAGCTATTCTTGGTTTGAATCTCGTAATATTCGTGGCTGCGGGCAGAGAAAGCTGGCAAGGAAGCAGGCAGAAACCCCCAAGATGGCGAAAGAGAGAGCTTTATTTACAGAAACTTCTTTATATATTCATTAATAATCTAGCAACCATTGGTCAGTAAAAAATCCACCTCCCAATGTCATTGGTTATAGCTACACAACACCTAATACAAATATAGAGATTAAGAAAGTACAGAAAGTGCAGTTTATCTCTATTCTCCATGAGAAAGAACAGAAGGATTTCTAAAACAGTGCAACTACAAGCTATTACTAAGAAACATGGCTCTTATTTTTGCAAAATGCTTGGTCTTTTAGAAGAAGGCAACAAAAATCTTCTGGATGAAACATGCTAGTATACAATAACCTAAGCAAATTCCAGGAGATAAGGATTTCACTATATGTAGGAAATTCTTTACAATATTATCCAACATCATGCAAAATATTTCTTTGTAATGTTATGTATTCCTTGTAATGCTATGTATAAACTATGGGAAGAAAAAGAGGACTAAACAAATGTCTATAATTTGTTTAAATGTTAGTCACATTCAAACAGAAAAAAGACAGCAAGAAACTTAAATTGCCACATATAACAGAGGAAATAGAGTTGCTCAAGCACTATTATAACAGATATTTCTGTGTTTGAAATTTTAAGAGGCAAGTTTGTTACTAAAGTAACCAGGATTGCATAAAAAGCACTGTAAAATGCAAAGGATGGCAGAATACAGGGTTAGCAAGAGATAAGTACCACACCAAGTTCTCCCTCTTGAAGCTCTCAAAACAGCAGGGGAAAATGCATTTTAAGTATTAGCAGAGGGAGGCTGTCAACCTCTGGATAAAAAACAGCACATCAAAACACTCTAAAAATGTTACACCACACTCTCAGGTAAATTCAGGCTTACAACACGATTTAATGTCTGTGGTGAGACTTCTGGAGAGATGTACAACTCTAAGGAACATCAAGTATCTATATGTCCAATTTCCAGCTATTACAGGGGCTGTATCAGCCAGTACATTTCACAAAATTACTAGCCTTTGGTTTAAACTCCACTGGATTTTCATCTTACTTATTCTGCTGATCTTCTTAAATTTCTAAGTATCTTTTTAATTGTCTAGATAGTTTGGGGAAAAACCTGCTCTGAAAAATGGGTCATTGACCATTATTAGAGGGAGGAAAGAATCTAATATTTTGCAAGATCTCCAGTAAGAATTCGGATGAGTTATTCAGATGTTGTTTGGAAGTTTTAGAAGTGATATGGGCGCGGTGCTGCAAGATGCCTCCTGTAGAAGTTGTTGCAAAGATGCTACAATGTCACTGAGGAGCAAAAGAACTATAAGCATGCACAGAAGGGACAGAAAAGTCTAGGAAGTGAGAAAATTAGAATCTTAAATATATGGAAAATTAACACTACAAACCAGCCAACAATATCAGTAAGACTAGACTATAGGCACTCGAGGTAGGATAAAAGTAGGAAAACTTTAGAAAGCCTTCATATTTTTCAGAGCAGATCAAGTATTTGAATTTAGTCTGTAAATTTGTGTCTAGAAATTTGCCTTAGCTCTCCAGAGTCTCAATTCTGCCATTCTTAGTTGCCATATAGATGAAATGTGACAAACGACTGCTTTTCATGTAGTCTTCACTCTTTCTTTCATGCTAGGATTCAAGAGACTAAAATGCAACCAAAGAGTGTTTGATATACTTCCCCAGGCTGTTTCAAGCCACCTCTTGTGAATAGCTTCCAAAACCCAGCTATAATCCTTTTTTCAGCTGCATATCAGATATCAGGAACAAAGCCTTAACCATTCTGATTTTCTGATAGTCTTTTCTCACTACTAAAAAAGCTTGACTTTACCAGAGTGACCAGGAAATACACATGGAAATTTAGTGTGTATACATGTGAAAACAAAATTCCTGTCTATATTTTTATTTCTTTGATGATTTTCTTTATAGTCATGTTACCTTTTCAAAATCTATTTCACAGTCTCTGAGATTTTTGTGTTATGGTGCCACTGAACGATGACAGTTCTTTGACACAGTTTAGATGACCTTTTCAAGTTTTTGTGTGAAAGAAGTCAAGCTTAGAAAAGGTGCATTCTTTCCCATTTAAAGTTATGAAAGGAAATGTACAATGGTTTGGGCTGGAAGAGACCTTAAAGATCGCCTCATTCCCATCCCCCTGCCATCAGCAGGGATACCTTCCAATAGATCAGGTTGCTCAGAACTTTGTCACATCTGGTCTTGTGGACTTCCAGGGATGGAGCATCCACAGCTTCTCAGGGCAATCTGTTCAGTGCCTCTCCACTCTTTACAAATTCCCTTGCAATATCTAATCTAACCCTACTCCATTTCAGTTTAAACCCATCACCACTACATGTGTAATGAGTACATGCCCTTGTCAAAAGCTCCTCTCCAGTTTTCTTGTAGTGGAAGGCCACAGTGTGGTCTCCCTGAAGCCTTCTCCAGACTGAGCAGCCCCTACTGTGTCAGCCTGTGTTCACAGGAGAGGTTCTCCAGATTGTCTTTATGGCCTTCTTCTGGACCTGTCCTAACAGGTCTATGTGCTTCATACTGAGGCCCAGAGAGCTGAATGAAATACTCCAGGTGGAGTTTCATCTGAGCAGAATAGAGAATATTAATTAAATGCTAAGTTAGGAAGTTTGTTCTTTGACATTGAGCTAATGGTCAGTTTGTGAAGGTGAGATATGTGTATTTCTAAAAGCAGGTATTCTAAAGAACTAGTAAAGCATTCACTTAAAGGAAAGCAAAATATGAGTTTTCACCAAAGCCAGAAGAAATTTGACACTGATTTTAATGTGAGAAGTAGCAAACCCTTTAATACATTTAGAACTTCCTGAGGGAAAACAATTTATAAGAGAAGAATAAAACCCAGGAATACTTGACATAGTTGAGAATAGGGGACAGGGAGGAAAAAGCAGATTTCAAAAGCACCTATTCTGCAAAGCAATTTTATCCCCTATTTCCAGATGTTTTAAAACACAAATATATCACAATCCTGAGTGAAAATGCAGTTAGAGTAGAATTCAGTATGCAGCCTTTTCTACATGCACATATCAAACACATGTAAGTTGCTTTTTCGCATCATTGCAATTTCCTATAGTGAAAGAAACATCTGCAAAGATCAGTGCTGACGTGTTTTCATGACCACCAGAAAAGCTCTTGCAAATATATTTTGAGGGCACATACTACGGTCCACAAGTTAGTATTTCTAGTCATTAAGATCATGTATGGAAAAAACAGGCACACAAACACATCAAACACAGACTATATAAACAAAGGAGTTCCAGGATTTTTTTCAGTTTTTGTATCTATCAGTTACTAAAGATCCCGTGAGTATATTCAAGGGACTTAGGCTGGGATCTGATTGGTACCAGCTGTGTAAATCTGCTATTTCTAATCACAATTTTTTTCTATTTTGCTTTTTCTCAGTCTCATTCTCTTTGTTTCCAGCATCAGATTTTACTTGGCTAAAGTAAATTGATGTGTATATATATTAAAGGGCTCTTGACAGCTTTAGTTTGTATGTTTAACTCTGCACCTTTCTTTACTTTTGATTCCCCTATTTTCTCCATGCACACTTTCTCTCTGAGCTTTACATGGTCTGTTTTGCAGACATTCTGTACTGCAGGCCCCCAGAGCAATGCTCAGGCCCTTGCAGTTCATGGCAGCTCTTCTGCTATGGTCTCCACTTTATTGCTGTGGACTGCAGCAAACAAAATAAAATCCCTCTTTGTGAATATAAAACCTGTGGAGAGCTCAGACACAGCTCTGCCATCTGGGACAAGCTATCTGCTTACAGGCTGGAAGGTATAGAGTTCCCTGAGTTCAAAGTGAAGGAGGGAAAATCGAAGTTGACCATACCTATGCAGTCAGAAGACAAATAAAGAACGTGTTCTGGGGGATCCTTGAGGTTTATAATTGTCTATCTGCAGTACTTCAGCATATGAAAAGTTAGTGGGATTCCTTTTATTTATTTCAGTGGGTATAAAGGCTATATTTCAGCTCTCAAACTCTGCAAAAGTAGCCTTCAAAAAGTACCCTTCAAGAATGGAAAATTAAGTAGAGCTCAATATTTTCATAAACATAATGAGAGTACATATTTCTATGTACTTTTGAAGACAAGACATTTGTCACTTTAATAAAGGGTCCACAAAAGGTGTGGTTTCACACTAATTTTCCCTTTCCACGGTAACTCAAATCAAGTATCACTTCTTTTAATAAAAACTAATTTTTCCAACATTTTCTCTCGTAACACCTTGCTGAGGAAACATCATTTCCAATGAGGTGTCATACAGATGGTTTAAGCAGTTTAACACTGTATCAGAGCCTTTGATTAGACAAAAAATCTCCCTTTATTTTCTTATCCTGGTTGGACAGCTACTCAGAAGAAAAATGTTTGAACATTAAAAATTTGATTGAATTTTAAATGTTGTATTTGTTTTTTTTAATCTTGAAGCACATTGCAAAATGTTGAAACTGGCTAAAAGTCCGGGATGAAACTTTCTAATGGCACCAATGTCATCGCTCAGCAAGGTGGCCCTCACGAATTGGGAGCATGTAAATGACAACTATGATTATCACAGATAACAGTCGTGCACATCAATTTCTATTCTATGGAAAAATATTTCTGATGGTGAAGTAATCTTTCATTTGCAAAACAGATTAGATCAATCCCATCCTAGAAGACAAATTAAAAGGTATCACTTGCTGTGTACTTTTCAGAAAACACACGGACCAATGTTTGTAACATAAGAAAATGGACACTGAGTTGAATATAAACACTAAGGAATATGATCATAAAAATGGCAATGAAGGAATCTGAACACTTTTCATGCAGTTCGCATCTATATGAATATACCTCTGCTCCTGACGGTAGAACCTAGCTCTTTCTCAGGTAGATCACTAACAAGTTCGCCTAGGAGCAGTCACCTTTCCCATGAAGACAGGCTGGGAGAGTTGGGATGGTTCAGTCTAGTGAAAAGGAGGTTCCAGAGGCACCTCATAGTACCTTCCAGTACCTAAAGGAGTCTACAAGAAAGCTGGAGACAGACTTGCATCTTTTGATACCTAAAGGGTGCTGCAAAAGAGTTGGAGAGGGACTTTTGACAAGGGCATGGACATGTAGGGCCAGGACAAGTGAGAATGGTTTAGACTGAAAAAAAGTGTGTTTAGATGAGGTTATGAGGAAGAATTCTTCTTTGTGGGTGGTGGTGTGGCACTGGAGCAGGCTGTCCAAAGAAGATGCCCCCTCCCTGGAAGTGTTCAAGGCCGGGTTGTACAGAGCTCTGAGCAGCCTGATCTCGTGGAGGGTGTCCCTGCGCATGGCAGAGGGGTGGGAAGTAGGTGATCTCTAAAGCTTCTTCCAAACCAAGCCATTCAATCCTTCTGTGGAAATGTGGGAAACAGATATTGGAACTGGTACAGGGGAAAGTAAAAATATTTTCTCAGCTACACTTAGTGAGTCAGTGGCAGAAATCAAAGATTTTGAAGCTTCAAACTACCTCTGCGTTCAAGAAGTAGTTTCTCTGGTACTTTATTTAGGAGGGCAGAATTTCCTGACCAATAGTGATAATTGTCTCAGGCAAGCACCATTCTGCAAATTTAAATCAAGAACCCAGATTTAAAATGTCTTCTGTCTTATAAGATGAATCCTGATGCAACACCTTGCTCAGCTGAAAAATTAATCAGGTGAGAGTCCTGCTCTGCTAGCATTGCATCATGACTTCAGGTTAGAACAACTGGCTTAGCCCTTGGGAGGCTGGATCCAGTTCCCTGCTTTGACCCAGGCTGCTTTGTCAATCAGGCAAGCTACAAAGCCTTGTTTTATCTTCTGCATGTGACATGAAGATAAAAGCAGTCTCATGCTTTGGAAAGGTATTGTGAAGAGAAGCCTGTTTGAACACTGTAAGGCACACAGCGCATCAGTGTGTGCATGTGCATTAATGCCTGCTCTAGACGATTCTGACGACAAATTTGTAAGAGACTACCCTTCCTACTTGCCAAGCTGCTACCTATAATTTTGAAAGGAACTTGCAGAAATACTTCAAGTGACAGAGCTTGAAGACATCAAGTTCATAAAACTATGTTGGCAAACCATTGATAACATTTTTTTTAAAAGTGGGGGAACAAGAAGAAGGAGATTTGCTCTATTTATATGTACGTATATGTATTTGTATATGCATGAGAGGGGACTGAAGGCAAAAGAACTCTTTTCTCCATATCTGTTCTACAAGGAAAAAACAAAACAAAACAAATCAAAACCTTTGAGCAAATGAAAAATATAATCTTCATAAACTGCACAGAAGAAGTGAAGAAATTCATTCCAATCCTCTCTTATTCCCTTTGCATCCAGTGACCTCATTTAGAAAAGAATATTTTTCTTATGACCTTCATATGATTTTTCTGAATTATGTGAATATTTTTTAATTCATTAAGACACTGGAAAAAAAAATTATTATCCTTTCTATCATTAGCACAAAGGCCTTTTTACCAAAGAGCTCAAGAGTAATTTTCTTTACTATAGAGTTCTTTTACTTAAACGCATACAATGCACCATTGACTGGAAATCACCCAGCCAAAATAACCCCAAACCATTAAAATTGTATGAGAACCACTGTGCCATATAAACTATGGCCCGTATAAACTATGGTATACTACATATTAAATTTCCTCTGACTGTGTCCTTAATTGTGCTTCTTCTACATGAAAAACAGAAGAATAAAACATGTGATTTGTATGATTGCTTAATGTGGCAATGAGCTGAGTGGATTAAACAGCATAATGGACTGTAGGGGATAACAGATATATTCCTTGGTTGTCTGACAACAATTTCTCACCAGGACCTGAACTAAGATCACGTAGGAGCCATAAATTTCATGAGCCTTTAGCACAAAACCATAGAGAAATGTGTCCATGTAGTCTCATTCCATTCTCTGATGGCTGAATTGGTCCATACTAGACTGCTGACCAGCAAACTCACACGGCATTTTGGGAAAGATGATTCTCCAATCCTTTATTGTAAGAGACATACTAACTCACTCTGAAAACAATTACAGAAAACAAACTCTTGTACTATCTGTTCCACGAATAGATTGCTGATATTTTGGAGGAGAATACTAGATTAGTCTGGGGTTTTTTAATTCAATCATAGTGTTGTCTTGCTATTAATTTCCCCAGTTTAATGCATATATTAAGATGATGAATGATCCTTGAAGTAAGTCTCTGTACTACAGCATTGGAATATAATACACTAATCACCTTCTTAGAGCTAGGAAAAGAAAATAAAAAGGAAGAAAAATGTTCCTTAAATTTAGCATAATTGATCTTTTCTTGTTTTCTCCATCAGCTGCAGTTACAGGCCATGTTATCTAGGTGAGCAACATTAACATACTGTGATTGTGTGAGCACATCTGATTTTACAGTTCCCCAGTCTTGGCTGACAGCTTTGTCTTGGAGAGATGAAACTAGGCAGATCATCATTCAAACAAACAAAAAAAAGTGGTTTAAGACCATCCTTCACCCTTGTTAACAGCATCCTTGATCTAATAAAAACATTTTCTGAGGGTTTTTCCTCCAATATTTTGGCCTCTTCCTTTGCTCATTCTGACCAGTTTTTAATATTTTGCTACTTCCTAGCCAGGAACAGAAGCAGAATTTCTTACATGAGAATTTCCTTTAGTGGTCCTGTTTGAAAACCTCTTCTAGTCTCATTTATTTATAATGTTTTTGGAAGATCTAGAAATCATTGTTTTTTACTCTTTTTGAACTTCATAAATTTGAAGAGGAAACCAGCAGAATTTTTGACATCAGGCAACTACATTCCTGACTACTTTAGAAGAATCGCTGCAGAAATATATGACTTGAAATGGATTTATACATATTTATATAAACAGGAGAAGGAATAAATTAATTACATTAATTTCTTTGCTCACTTGCAGAGATGTTTTGTATGCACACGTACCATATTTTACCTCGACCCATTCATACCATTCTGTTACTAACAGAAAGTTGTGCTGACAACTTCATAGAGTTATGCCCTTTTGGCAGCGCTTCACATTAAACAAAAATCGCCAATTTTCCAAGATTATTTGGAGCAGAGAGTGTTATTCTGATTTGCAAAAGACTCTTACAGAATGAGGTAATTTGAAATTAACTGTTTATAATTCAGACTGCATAGGATCATTCCTAAATTTCTATTACTGTCTTTTTAACACTGAAAATTGCAGTCCCTACCTACTCACATTTGCTGTTAGTAGAGATATATGTTACCAGGATAAAATAAAGCTTCAGTGTCATGACTAAAGGATTTTAAGTCAAAGTCAAATGTTCCCACAAATTTTCTTTCATGTCACCATTTGACATGGATATGAAGAGACCATACAATGTTGCTGATTTCCTTTAAATAGACCATTTACTGAAATATACCCCACTGATCAATCCAATTATTTCCAGAAGTAGAAAAAATTATTTCTCCATAATTAAAAAGTACACTCTTTAAAGCCATATAATTAAAATTCAAGCTTACTGTAGAAACTACTTAGTCCTATGAAGTGTTAGAGCTCCCTTGAGCATTACTTTTGGCAACTTTGTGGGGCTAATTCTCTAGCTCACTAAAGCTGAATTTTGTATTCTTCTACTGAAAGGTGTCTTGCTTCCTATGAGAGCATGAATTGCACACATTTCTCAATTTTTCATTATGGTACACATTCTCCAGGTTTGTGCTTTTAGCTCAACAAGACTGTTTTCATGGCCCAAACTCATCTGTGCAGCTCTACTTCTCAACATAACAAGATCCTGAATGAAGTTCAAAGATGAACTGCAGCTCCTGCAGAAGGGAGACACAGTCATTGGCACCATGGCTTGATTTGATGCCGATCTTTGCTAATCAGCTGCATATCTTCTGATTTTATCATTAAGTACAAGTATTTCTCACTAAAATTCACAAAGATTTTCTTAAGAATGATCAACAGAATAATCTTTTAAATACCATATTAAAATAAAAAAAAAGAAAACAACACAGGATGCATTTTAAAATAGGATAAACACAGGTTTTCATACTTAAACCAGACTTACCTGATACATAAATAGAGATGGAAGGAAAAACCTCTAGACAAATGTTTGCAGAAAAGAATCTAAAATTTATGCCACATCACAAATATAATAGCTGTTAAAAATATTTGCTGTAATGAAAAAACCCAGTAATCAACATTGTTCAGATCAACTGGAATATATCTTGTAACGGAAATAACTGACTTTTGCAATTCCCTCAGACACTGGGACATATATTTGGGAGACTTGAACTCCTATATCAAATTTTGGGCATAGAATCTCTGGAGAACATCCCGAGGAGGGAAAGCATGCAAGTCCAGAAGATAGAAGCTTGGGGAAGATTTAAAACCAGGTTTGCTTAGATAACTAGATGAAGGAAAAGCAGGATGATAGTGTCTAAGTACATATACAATAGCTGTGTAAATAAAAGGGAATTGCAATCTGCTCTCCACATTGAGAGAACGGGAAGTATCATCCAGTGTGATCCTAGAAATTTCTAGATGGATCCAGTTTATGCAGTTAAATAAGTCACCAGTAACACAAGAATCTATGCATCAAGTTCCCTTGCATAGCTTTGACTTTTCCCTGTGGCCAGCTTTCTAAAAAGAGATAGTATTAGAACCTGGACATTCTAAAGAGCTCATCTCAGATAAAAAACCCCAAATACATTATTTGGCACACCGTTACTGTATAGAGATAGCCCCACAGGTCTTCTTTCAACACCAAATAATTATTTTTTCTTCCAAAAATGCCATCTTCCCCAAAAAATATTTGAGTTTAAAAAAAAAAGGGGGGGGTTGCTATTTTCACATTTGACAGAATTTGAAGCTGCTGTATTCAGTTTGGCCTTTTTTTAAGTGCAGCAGTTCATTTGCATAATAATTACAAGATTTAACCATAGCATTAATGGCTGAAAGATATACATTCCAGTTAAACTAATGACAGAATTACATCACACATTTTAATGGAATTTAAAAATGAAAGGTCTTCAATCCTAAAATGTCATCCAGATCCTCAAAGCTCAACAATATTTGTGTTTTAAGAAAGTAAAAGTCTCTTCCCCAGTCCACTGTGGAAGCTCTGCTCTTTAGTGACTTTCGAAACCCTATTCATAAATACTGATTAGGTACTATTTCACCATAGGGTGCAACATTACCAGCAGAGCTCCCTACCCAGGGAGAAAATGGAAATGTTAGTACAGTAAATCAGGCCAAATGTCCTGGTAATTCTATACATGAAAGATCATCTTTAAGAAACAGATGTTAACTTGGGACACAGCTCATTTTATTTTTAGCATGCAAGTGTCAAATGCCACAAACTGATTTAAGGTGGAAAAGCTATGGGCAAGGAGTGCATAATATGATTGCATTTAAAGGGAAAAAAGCTTGGAGGCACAGACCATTTGCAGTGCAGCCATCTGACAAAACTGCAAAGGTACTGGATCCAAGAGACAATTTATTCTGCTAAGTAAGGGATCACATACGTTACCTGCCACCTTCCTGAAATTGCCACAAATTAAACACTTTTACAGCTTGTTGTGAAAGGCTTCTGTACACCTGCAGAGTTCTTTGACTGCTCTTTGCCTAGTGACTCATAATACCTGGTTGAGCACAAAATGCATTAAATGCATGAGGACTTTTGTTTCAATTGTAGAATCATTACAGAAGCAGTGTAGTAATTAGGGACTTAATTAACCACCGGCCACACTTTATTCTTCTTATAATCACTAAATGCACAATTAACTGTTCTCTTCATTTTGTTCTTAAATGCAGTATTTCATAAAAAAACAAAAAATCCCAAAACAAAACACAAACCCACATATCACCCGCAACATTTGGCAACAGTTACACAAACAGAACAATTTCCCTGCCTTCATGATTGCTCTGCCTCAGGCAAACACTTTGGCTTCTCTCTGTTCCTTGAAGTATGAAGGATTCTTGAATGCTTGGCCATACTGGAGCCTATAGTGTCCTTGGAGGCCACTAGAGGGAGGATAACCTCACTGTGCAGCAGGTTGCTTTTTACGCAGTGATGGGCAGGTAACAATTAATTACCACATCCCTTTCCTTTCTCATGAGCGTCTTTCAAACAATGGCACTTCCACTGCTGACAAACAGGAGTTCTAGCATTGTTTCCTAAAACATCAATGAAACCTGAAGGAAATACAACACGGAGCTGGAAAATTGATTGCAGATTCATACTGCATGATATCATTTAACCCTCCATGAGTTCAGGAAGATACTTTTTGCTAGCAGTGGGAAAACGATGCAAGTCTTCAGTGTGGCTGAGTGTACTTTTCCATTCTTGGACATCATAAATGTTGTCTACCTTATTGTAAGCATTATGCCTCATGCAGTAGAATTGGGAAAACAAGCTAGTGTTGATTGCGCTGAAAAATCTCTCCTTTGGCCAAACCCACCTCTGATTTAAGGGGGGAAGTTAATCTGCCTGTACTTAATCATGCTCAAATTTCCAGGCTCTACTTTAGGTCTCATAAAATTTCTTGGCAGAAATCAACACTTTTCTACATTAGAGACTACACTAAAGAAAAAAACCCCCTCCCTTTCCTAGTGAAAATTGTACCCATGGGTGATCCCAAATGAGAATCTTTTGACCATGGAGCACTGCAAATCCTTGCTTCACACAAGAAATCATGTCAGTAATAATGAGAATCCTGACAGAGCTATGGGTGTCCCTGAAGTTAAGCATGAGAATATTGGTGCCAGACCTTAGACCAACATGTCTAACACTGCAAAGAGCACAAAGGAAAAAATATCTTGACAAAGATTTGTTCATAGCTTGGCAAAGAGATTGCTTTTGCAACTCTTGTTTTCAAAACTCACACGTGTCTCATTACAGCTCTTCAGAGATATGGAGCCAGAAAGAAGCCTTCAAGAGAATCAAGAAATCAAACTGGTGTAGCAAAAGTTTACTAAACATTACCAGCTATGATAGATAATTCAATTTATTCCAAGAGATTCATAGCACTGTGTTGTTGAGAAAATCAAAAACCTTGCATTTAACTGCTCTGAAACTTTTAGGATTTCCAGTGCAGAATGCAGAAATTTCTTCTTTGAAGTGGTAAACAGAGACTGTTTCCTATGGAAAATAATTTTTCTCCTGTGTGTGCTCTACATTCCTGACATCAGGAGCCTCAGTTTATCAGAATAAGTCCTGTTCCCTTTTTGAATGACACAAAAGCTAAAAGGACTTTTCAGCTCTAAATATGAGCTTTCTTATGTGTGTCATCATGTGAAATTCCATGATATCAACAGAACCAGTCATCTATAGCTCTCTGACTGGAAGAAGACAACTGCAATTGCTCCAATTATCTCAGTTCAATTACGTTATATTTATTCATGATTAAAATAGGTTGTGATGATGAAGAAAGAAAAAGTCTTTATTCTTCCTTACAGATCTTCTCTCCAGTGCTCCTATCACTGTATATAATTCCAATGCTTTAATTTATATCAACTCTATTTTCCAGGAGAATCATCTCCTCTCCTTCTATTTATAATATGCTTACCACATAAACCCTATAAACCAGGAAAGAAGATGAGGAGAGGATGGATGGGAAAAATATTTAATATCAGGAAAGAACTGAAAACAGTCAACTGCTTTGACTGAGTTTACCAGTGTATTGCTCAAAATATGTGGCTTAGCACTGGATTCAGTTTCTTGCTGTTATTGCAACATCTTAGGTAATCTCATTTTAAAAATGAGCTTATTGAAATCATATTGCAGTGCTACAGTATAGACAAATACCACTTCAAAACAATAGTCAGAGCACAAAAGCTGCTATATATGACTAGAATATGTTGTTCACAAATTTTTAATGACATTTAATTCCCTTCTTCTTTCTGCCTATGAAGGAACACAGATTAATTAGTGACTTAGGCACCACCCAGAGCTGTGTCTCTATTTCTCCTGATTTCTAGCGTCAGCACTAGCTCAGTGAGGCAGAAATCGCTTTCAAGTTTGCAGTCATGTTCCCTGATGGTGTGTATAACAAATGCACAATCACATGTATGAAAGGGAGTCACAGTTTAGTGCAAAAAAGTCTCTTAGTAGAACTTGATTATGCCAGTGTAGCAGCTTAGAAAGGTTATGAAAGTTAGTCAACCCTCTTAGAATAGTCCAGAACACTCAGAAAACATAAATAAACCCTTATTTTCCATAATACTGAAATACAGCTTGTCTCATTTTAGCACAAGGTTATTTTGCTTAATGTTATTTGCCCTGTAACATAATGATCCTCTTCAAAATATTTTTAATGCAATTTATTCCCAGGCTTCATCGAAAAGGATTAATTCTTGGATGCTTGATACCACATCAAATTTCTCAGGGCAGATAGCAACATCCTTGGCATTGCTTTTACGGGTATTTGGGTAAATTAACTGTGCAATGAGTCCTTGGTTGTCCTTAACCAAAACTTTTCTGGACAGGTTCATTTACAATGCTCAAACAGAATGACCTTCCAATCTGGCTTAGAGGACCCTAGATTGCCATAAATGTGACCTGACATTTCCTTATGGGTGAAAAATTAGATTACAGCAAAGAACACAATAACATAATTCTATTTCAGGGTCTAAGTGAAAGTGATGGTCGAACAGATTAAGATGTAAAATTCCTTTGTAAAATTAAATTATTGATAATATGATGCATACTGCTTGTTTTATCTGTCATATAATACAATTATTTCATCCAGTATAGCAGCTGTATTCATTGATGCTGCTGACAAAACAAAAATAGTATCATTGCCAAGAAGGGAGTCAAGAACTTCAGAGGGCAGTTATTCTGACTTCTAAAGTTTCATCTTTAGAATAAGAGCACTTGCAAATTTTGCCAGTATTTACAATGGTATTTAACCGTTAAACAGGTTTTCTTCCACCTGTAATACCAGTCAAAACTACCCACTTTTTACTAGTCTTTTAACAGCATTTAAATTACTACAGGGTTTCGTGTTCTCCCTAGATTGTCAACTGCTTTACCTCAGTCTGTAATAACTTACAATTTTTTGTCCACAGCCAACTAGAGGTCCCAAAGAGACTAGGTGTAATTGTTTAAAAGTCTAAAGTTTTCATAAGTCACTCTCATTTAGTAGTTGAATACCCAAATGTCGTCAATTAAGTCAGTGAATCTGTAGGATCAAAATCAGAAGTAGTTGCAGATACACTTTTAAAATTCTTTGATTTTTCAGTGTAATTCTTAGTGTTCTTATGGTAGTAGAACTTCTAGGAAATTCCTTCAACTACTCAGTCTTCCTGAAAATTTTACTGACTTGACCACACACTTGAAATGAATGGTGAGCTTATAGGAATTAATTCCAAAATTATTGATGTTTATAATGGAAAATTTCAATTTCAGCCTTCAGTTTTATAGTACTATTTTAGTGTTCCAGTTTGTCTTCATGATATTTGAACTTTTGAAAAGCTTTTTTTTCAAGAAAGCAGAAGGGGGGAAAAAAAGGGTTAATCAAGAAGAAATTATATAGATTTCCAGAAACTCATATTTTAGTCTGCCAATTCAATATGAGAACAAGGAAAAGTCTGACGACTGTAATCTGCTTAATGTCTGTGTTGTGTACTTCTCTTAGTGAAGGAATGCACACACACAAGTAACAACAAACAAGAATAGGAAATATAAATCCTGGAAATGTTGTGAAATAAGGCACTAAACCAGGCCATCTTTTATCAGATCAAGAGGGCTTGGTAATTAAGGAACTACTCACAAAGCACTTCTGCAATTCCAACAATAAACTCAATGCAGAAAATGGAAAAAAGTTTCTCATTTTTACATCCTGGAATATATTGAACTTAAAATGATTTATTTCATGGAGCACATCCATGTTGTCATTCTGGCCCTGACATTGCCTTTCTTTATACTGTATTAATTAAATGGGCTAATAGCTTTGAGTATCAAACACAAAAAAAAGGATTCTGGCCAATGTTTGTTTAATCTCAGCTAGGCACACAAAATTCTGGGTTCTAATCTAAAATCTTACGTCTGTATTTGATCAACACTTCTGCCAAGACCTTGCAGTAACTCTGTAAATATTGTCAATCCTGATGTGATGATTTTTCAAAAAAACCTTTTTTTAGTGTCAGTACAAATTTCATGACCTTCTAACCTACTGCCAAATCATATTTTTCCATCAGTCTTTGGGTCTGACAAATCTATAATTTTCTTAAGATTGTACTTCAGAAATTGTCCAGCTTTGCAGATTTTCTTAGTAGGGGTTCAGAACTTTCAAATCTATTAAAAGATGCTCACATCCATCTTATGATCGAACAAAACTTCTCTTAATCCCCACCACCTATTGTTGTGGCATGAGACTGAATCTTCCTGCATGGCACCGAACACTAATGTGCAAAAGCTCTGGATTTTATAGGAGTTGCTCAGCAAACTTGCTGTAGCATACCAGAGATTCCCAGTACCAGATGTGAAGTATACTGTTACAAGCAAAACACCAAAAGACCATTTGAAAAATGGGAGATTATTTTATTTATCAGCATGACTCAGAATCTTAGACATTTCATATTAGGCTTTTAGTCTACCTAGACAAGTTAATACTGTTGTAGGTTAGTAGCTCACCTGTGTACATAAAACATGTTTGGGAGGTCACGGAGCACTAAACATTTTTCTCTTTATTTTATTCTAGTTGTAAAACACTGCCTGTAATGTGCCTTCAGTGTCACATTGCTCAGAAAGCTGAAGGCGACACTGAATAATACAGATCCTTCACTTCTTGCTCCACAAAACAAAAAAGGAAAAGAAAAACCATACATAGAAATAGTGCTGAACCTCTAGGAGCAGAGTGACATTGATATTTTGTGGTCAACATGCTCTGCATCTCAAAGAATGTCTTTCACAAAGGTCTCTGTTATCCTGAGTTCAGATTTCAGCCTCCTTCTGTAGCTATCAGATCTCATTTTCTGTGTAACGTTAGCCTTACCTGAACATAGTACAAGTATGATTTTGGGAAGACCTTTTGGAATACTATTAAGTACATAAAAATCATTCAGTTGCTTAGATGACGTTTTTGTAAGTAAATCTGCATCACTTGTCCCTAAAATAACAGCATTTAGCCATCTGTACAACTAGAAGGTTTCTTAACTTTGTAATACTCTAAAATAGGTGATTTTCCTTTTCCAATGAAAATCAGGTCAAATACATAAAAATCAAAAAGAAAACAAAGAAGTAAAACCCTCTCAATTTTAGAACTTAAAACAAACAAACAAACAACGCCTCAAATCCCCTAAACAAACAAAAAACAACCCAGGAAATACTTCTATCATAACTATTGTATTCCAATATGTTGTTCCCACAGAAGAGATTTGGCCAAGTGGAAGAGAAAGGGGAAAATATCTTTGACTTTCATTTCAATGTTTTCCAATCAATAGGATATCTCTGTCAGTTATAACACACCTAAATTACATTTTTAAGGAGAACCTGAATTAGTTGAAAGAAACTTAATTAATACTGGGCTTTTTTTTCAGCAAACAGAAATTCAAGAAATGCATTTCCTGGAGCAAATTATCACCTTGCTTTATCTCCATTTCAGCTGCATATTCAAAGACAGCACAAGGCCAGAAAATTAATAAGGCACATATAAGGAATTCTGGTAGGATGTCGGGTCCCTGTATTAGTGTTGTTTTTCTTCTCTTTTTCATCCAATTAGCAGGAAACTGTAGAGGTTTTCCAGTTATACTGGTCACCTGCTTCATACGTACCTCTACTTGGTTTCTTTATAACAATAGATAACCTACTCTGGGAGGGTAATTACAACTGAAATGAGAAAAAAATAATCTGTGAAAGCAGGTTCATCTCCAGTGGATGTGCATGAATACTGAGTTTTTGGAATGACATACACAATCAGTTACGACAACTGAAATGCTGAATCAAACCATTGAACAATGCACTTTTAAAAATTAAATCCAGCATTGATTTTACCTCACTTTGTAAAGAAAAGCCCAGCATCATGTATACATTTATGTTGTGATTCAATTGTTGTTATGCCACTGCTGCTCTAAGTCACAACAACTTACAGAAGTTACTCAGGGCACTAATCACTGTCACAACTCATGCAGTACCAGAGAGGGACAAGGGACCCTCAAAGTCCTCAAGGAGCCCAAATGGCGCTGTCAGAGTCATGATGCCCAAGTTATGCCAAGCCAGTGTCAGATAACAGTCAAAAGGCAGTAATCACACCTGTGGATAAAGACGTGTAGAGGGGCCATCACTGCAGAGAGTGGGACAGGCTGTAACAAAATAGCTCATGCTGAGGGAATGCAACTGTTTTTTCACAACCCCAGCAAAAATGAGAACTAGGAGATTGTTTTGTTTAACCTTCTATTTTCAAAACCTTTTTAAAACCTTGCTGTTGAAACGGCTAAATAAAACCTATCCAATCTCTCAAAATACCCCATTTCAAAGATACAATGCATTAAACTCCAAAGGTTTTTATGTATGTCTGTAATCAATCTAAGTAATGGCATATGCAATTTTCCATTGTGAGTGAAATTATCCAAAAATTTTTAAAAATGGGAAAAATTAGTATTAGTATTTAGTATTAAATACTATAAAATATAAAATTAGTATTGAGTAATAAAGGTGTGGGCCAACTCCATGTTTTAGTGTAGACTGTCATTTGTAAGAGTTAAATAGCCATTAACACTGTGACAGAATAATAATTAGATTGCTTTCTTACATTATAACTGAAAAGAAAAAGCCATAACATCATTTTGCTTCATCTCTTTACCTCAACAAAGGTCAATTTCAACTCATTTTCAAAGTGTTCTTTTTACTTTAGGTCAACAGATTCACAGATTTAAAACAAAGCCAGAGCAGTTAATTCACATTTGCTGATTGAATAAAAAGTTGCTAAAAATTTTTGCTGAATAACCAATACAATTCCACAGAATTTGGGCCTTATAAGACTCCTATAAAACAAATAAGAATTCTTGCTAGAAATGCGCAATTACAATTTAATAATTAAAGGGTCAAGCTTAAAATTTTAAATTATTTTGATTCAAAGAATTTTGTTAAGGGGAAGCTTTTCAATGAATAGAGTCTGTCCTACAAATGCATCTTGATTATATGTAAAAAGCTCATAGTTTAGATTACACATGGTAGTTGAACTGTAGTGCCGAAAGATAGAATGAATAAAACAGGACTTTCTGTAAGGCAATAAATATAAATACCTAAATGAAAAATTTTCTATATGCTAATAAAGATAAAGACAAAAAGCATAGTAAGATTTTTTGGTTACTGCCTTGGACCAGTGCATACAGTTTAGAAAATGCTATTGGGAAAGGAAAATTCAAAAGTCTAAGGTGTTATATTTGTTTTATATGAACTACTGTGTATGTAATCAGAAATCTACACTTTTCATCAGAAGTTTTAGTTGCCTGTTTTCAACACTCTTTCAAAACATTGACTGAAATTACCACTAAACATTTAAAAATTTTCAGAAATGTAGTAAATATTTATAAATTACTAAAAATAGACCAAATTTTAGTCTGTTGAAAAATAATTTAATTCTAAACTTAACACTGACAGAAACTTCTTTACATCATGTTTTGTGTCACGAAAAGATTTTGCCTAGTCTCAGACATTCATCCTTCAGCTCTGAGTTGGTGCCAAGGTAAGGTGCAAAAGCTAAGGATAAAGAATATTTTACCTCCTTAGGCAAATAGACCCCCAAGTCTCCTTGCCAACAGGTACATCTGTTTTTGTAGCATTACTAGCTCCTATTCTTTTCACTGCACAAATTCCATGGAAAGTTACTGCTGCCATAACAAACTGCCTGCTATTGTGAGTGGCTGCATGGTACTGATCTGCTGGCAGGGCTAAAAGCACAACAGATTCAAAATCTCTCTTCAGAAATTAACACCAGGTCACTAAGGTATTGCTCATGGGTAGCACAAGTACCGTGTTGTGGTTTAACTCGGTTTCCTAACAGGGAGAGCCAAACCAAAATTTTATTGCAAAATAGGGAAGGAATACCTGGAAGCATTCTACTAAATTCCTATGGCACCCTAAATATTTGGTGGTCCCTTCTTCTGGCATGTGTAATATCCTTATCAAAAGCAAACTGTCTTTATGTGACTGAAACTACATGCGAGTGGCAGTGACAAACATTGCAAGGAGGCAAAGAACGGCATTAAGTCAAGTTGAACTACTTTTTAATAGGTTTGTAAAAGTAAACTAGCAATGAGTTGAAAAAGTCTGAGTAACAGGTGCAGTGAAGGCATTTTAGAAAAAACTGCTTATTCTCCCCTCGTGTTTTTTTAAAATCTGCTATGTGGCAATAATACAAGGAAAATAATTTCCTTCGTTTAAATTGAGTAACATACACAATAAGGGGAAGTAATGTTAAAGGAAGAAAAGTGTGCTTTGCCTGACACTCTGGCTGAGTGTAAGGAAAACAAGCCACTTGTAGACAAAACCTTTCCCAAAACTGGGTACTATTAAAATCAGGAAACAGAGACTGCAGTCACATAGGTGCTTATGTGAATTTTGCCTGAAGAACTGCACACCCAGTTCCATGTGAAGCCTTCATTCCCCTCCACCTGTGAAGCCCAGTGCTTCCCCAACTCTCATACACTTTTGCCACTTCCCTCTCCATCAGCCTTTTGCTCCTGCTCACTGCCCTGTTTGACACTGCCCTGCCTTTCTGTTTGACAGCTGTCTCTGGCTGTATTGCAAGCTACAAAAGAGCAGCTGCATTCAAGTAGTTTTTCATCCTGCTCTAGTATTTTGGATCATTAATAGAAGTCTCTGTGGACACACTGTTTAGAACAAGTGCTTCAGCAACATATTTACAAGATGCTTACATTTTTTTTCATCTAAAACTGTTTCCTCTGCTCTCTTTATTGCCTCAAAGGAACTATCACTCACAAAAGAGTTCATCTTTTGCATACAAATTATTGACAAGATGTAGTGACATTAGGTATACCATTTGCCAAGTAATTAAATAAGCTACCTCAGAAAACGTGGGGAAAAATAAAGTGAGAGTTTCCAGATGGCAAAAATTTTTGCTCTAGTCATTAAAATTAAAAGACAAATTAGGAATATGTGTGCATGTGAAGTTAGTATATTAATTTAAATTACTAGTCAGATGTAATTTAGCCAGGATACACTGGAAATCTCATCTTGTACTTCTTTTTCAACCAAGATGAGTGTCACTAGCACTACAACATCTTTCTCAAAAGAGGTGCTCTGTGTAAGTCTCCTCTGGCAAGGACAGTCAGAGAACAACACAAAGTCAGGAGTAAATTTTCTTTCCTTTTGAAATTCAAGCCACTTTTATGGCTTTTTAAGTCTCAGATGTCAAAATCACTAGCCACCTTGGGAATCTAGATAAAGGAAAGAAATAATTAAGGATGACTCTAATATGTTTTGCTGTGGTCATCTTTACCCCTGACTCCACTGTGAAGCTGAGTTATGAGCATGTTGCTTCTACAGAAAGACTGCAACAGACCCCAGCATTGTATATTTTCTCATGTGCTTAGCTGTATTCTTACCCTAATTGATGATCCTCAAAAATTAAGGAATTTTGTTAAGTCTCTGTGTGATTGGTGAACTTATTTTCAGGGGAATTTACTTTCCATGTAGGCTCTTAAACGAGCAGGCCAGAGTTTCAAAAGCATTCAAGCGTTTTCCTTCTTTGCATCTCCACAGGCACTGCTGTGCTGGAAATGCCATTATGGTACAGCTGAGACTGACTCCGGCTATGTTGCAACAGGAACACCTGGGTAGTACCTCCAGTACAACCTCACTGGTTACCCTGTAAATGAATTCTTGGCATGTCCTGTTTATCAGGATACAGCTGAAACTGTGCAGAGAGCAGCTTGTTCTCACACAGCACAGCTGGATGGAAATATCTTTCACGCTGTGTCCAGGAGCTGTCCTGTGGCCACTGCCAAGCAAACTCATGGGTGTGAAGGTTTCCCAGAAGAAAGGAACAGTATGTGCGACATGGGTGAGCAGAAAACACAGACAGGATGTCCTCAGGCTGAGTCTGAGATCCTTAAAAGCAACATGACTGAGAAAATTCCCAGGTGTCTTGAGAGCACTGAGCTTCCTGCAGCCCCTGAAGAGGCAATTGTAAATATAGATAACTCTTGTGTGATACTGAGGGACTTGCCTTTTCCCTGCTGAGCAAAGGCAGCCCCCTGATCACCATAAAATATTCTGTATGTTTCATTTTCTAATCTCTAAATCTGTCATCTCTGTGGCCCCTGACACTAGGCATCAGCATGTTCAGCAATACTTACAAAAATCTTATTATTGCTTTGTTTGTTTATTAGTGTTTAAAATTGCATAGTAAAGGAAACACATTTCCAAAGTCCCCTGTTCCACTTTTTATATCTGCCAATACTTCAGGACAAGTATTTATTGTGAAATTCCTCTCAAAAGGCACAACCTGCTTTAGTGACAGAGATCTTTTCAGCTGATCTTCTGCACTCAAAGACCTGAAAACCTAACTCCTCTGTCAGTATTCACACTAGGGATTACTTTTAAGAGTCTTGTTTGTGCAGATTTAAATACCCCTTGGAATTAGTTTAAGTTAATAACACCAAAATGTCTAGTGCATTCTTTTTTACAAGGTATTGCATATTCATGTTATGCATTGAGAAGCAGCATATCCAGTAGATATGATTACTGAGCAAGAACTGAGAAATCTTATTGTCCTAGCTCTGCCATGATTTACTGTGTGATTCTTGAAATATCCCTTCATTTTCCCAAACTTTCATTTCCGTCCTTTTATTCTTTTGTTGTAGTTATTTAAAATACAGTACCTCCCATGGCAAACACTCTCTCTCTTGTGCCCTTAGCAGGCGGTAATATTACCTGAAGTGCAACATCTAAATACAGATTGTTTAAACTGTACTGATGCTGATGTAAACAAGAAATATTAACATAAATATTTCCTTTTTACCAAAAGCAAGTGTAGCATTTCTTGCTTATTCCAGTAATGTTAATTTTTGCTGAATGTAGTCAGGAGTGCAAGGAGAATATGCTTTGCATTTGCATATCTTGGAAAACAGTTCTTTGGTTTGAAGCCATCTGTTTTTATATTCCAGATGTGATTACCCAGAGCAGGTCACAGATAACTCTCATTCATCCCACAAACAGAAAAACAGATTATAAACCTAGGAAAGCAAGAATAGCCTTTTGCTATTGTAGGTATTTTTTCCAAGTTTATTGTTTTAGTTTGGATTCAAGATGCTTTTATTCACTGCTTATGCTGCAAAAATGTTCTAGAACATCCTTCCTCGGGCAATTTACTCATAATATATGCTTGTTAATGGAAAATTGACTTTTTTTTTTTTAAAAAAAAAAAAGATGTTCCAAGCTAAAAATAAAAATGTGTATTTTCACCCTGCAGGCGAATAGTATTCTATTCTTGTCTTCAAAATAGTGATGGCATCTGGAAAATCCCTTAGAGAAAACTGCACTAGTCTAACTTCAAAAAGATGGAGCTGAGGTGTTGTATAGACTCACAGCATCTGCCCTCTCTGCTCACAGCAGCTGAGACACCAGCACCAACTGGAAAATAAATCAGCTTGCACTGACCTGTCCTTTGGACAGCTCAGCTGTTCCTGCAGTACTGCCCAGGCACTGCAGTGTAGATACAGCCTTGTTTATAACTTTTGATTATCTCCACTGGATGTTGCAATTATGCTTTAAATATAGTTTTGTGGAAATTGAATAAATTATTCAGACTTTGTTATAGAAAACTGACCTGCTTTACTGACATGTGTAGAAAGGGATTATTGTCTTAGTGTGGACAATTTATACCACTTAAAAGTGCTTTACCTGCCTGTACAGGAAGGGTAATAAACTACACAAGTATAAATCAGTTTTAAACAGCTATAAATGCCCTTATTTCCCAAGCTGTGGGAACTTTATGATTTTCAAAAAATAATTTCCTATTGGCTTAAAACTGTACTAAAAAGACCAGATTTACTGATTCTAACTGGGGGAAAAAACCCAACCCACCCCAGAGCATAAAAAAACACCCTCAAAATATAAAAGAGAAAACACAACACTTCATTCTTCCCTAACATTTTAAAAGAAGAATCACTGTGAGGATTTGCATTAGTTCTACTCAGAACTCATATCCTTTTTTGTACGAACAAACATAAACTGCTATAAAATTTCTTCCATATAAAAAGGTTTACCTCCTGGGCTAAGAAATCCATTTTTCTTTTACTCTATTAGCTATTACCACCTTTCCCAGCTTTTTTAGAGGAATAAGATGGAAAAAAAAAAGACACTATAAGTCTCTTTCACTCAAGTATTTCTCCAGAAAACGTTGCAAAAGAGGATATTATATGCAAGTTTATTTGCGCTCTCTGTATTTTCAGCTAATGGGTAGGCCCAGATTTGAATAATTTCAAGCAAGAATGCTTAAATTCAAGACCATATAATCCTAAACACCAAATACTTGTTTTACAGTCTTTGACCTTAGTGTCCAGAGAAGTGCATTGCAAACCCACATACACAGGCATTTGAGAGAATCCCAGTTAGATGAGGTTAAAT
Source organism: Origma solitaria (assembly GCA_013397895.1). Taxonomy (NCBI): domain Eukaryota; kingdom Metazoa; phylum Chordata; class Aves; order Passeriformes; family Acanthizidae; genus Origma; species Origma solitaria. Next base: position 207,353 of record VZRL01004082.1, on the reverse strand, counting down.
CTAGCAAGTGGATTTGACAAGTGAACAAGGATACTGATCCTGATCCTGCTTACTACCATAATTCAGTACCTCTTCATCAACCCACCCAGGCTCTGCTCTTCCCCACACCCTGCATGACTGTCCTGAACAAGGAATGCTGCAAAGCTTTGGGTTCCAGTGCAGCCTGATTAGCACATGGCAAAACTCACCTTGCCAGCTGCACAAAAGCTGCACAAAAACCTAAAGAAGCTGTGGGAACCAACAGAGTCTTTAGCACTCCTCTGGCTCACACTGCTATTATTTCCATGACACCCTGGCCCTCGCTGTCTGAGATCAGTAGCTGCGAGCTGGCAGTGGCCCCTGCACACCCGGTCCTCCGCGGGGCTCATCCGTGTCCCTCATCCTGTTCCCAGCAGCCCTGCAGCACCCTTCACTGGCTGTGATGGATAAACTGCCCTGCTCACTAGGATGCTGAGTGGGGCTGACCCCTGCACTCCTTCATCCCCAGTGCAGCTGCTGCACTCTTGAGGGGTTTGTGAGCAGAGTTGCGGAACACAGCCCCTGGCTTGCTCCAGCTCTTCTCTCACTTTTTTGCTCATATTTACCTTGTCTAAAGCTTTGCTAAATGTTTGTATAATATACTGCTTCTCCTGCTGATTTGTGATGAAAATGCAGGTTGCCACACTCCATCTCAAGCAAGGCAGTGACTGAGTAATTGGTCCCAAACCACTAATGCTGGTATCTATCCTTGACAAAGGCATTTGTGTCATTAGCCTCACACAAGGTCGTAAAATGTAAAAATATCTATAGCCTTGTGACAGATGCTTTGCAGTTTAAAAACAAAGATCAGAAATATCAAAACCTTGAGCTTACAGAAAAACAGACCACACTGTTGCACCCTTGTTCAGGATGACATTAACATCGCTGGAATGCCTCAAGCTGCTACCAATTTACAGATTTATAAAGCAAATCAGGATTAGAAAGTCCTGTGTGTATGCAGAGCTGTTTATTTGGTGCTGCAGCAGAAAACAAAGGTCAGATCTTTAGGCAGGTAAAAACTGTATTACTTTCTTCAGCTTCTAGAAAAAAAAAAAATCGTCTACTTCTGAGGACTTTATCTTCTTTTCTCTCCTAAATTTCTGCATTTCAATTTATGCTATTAAACAATGCAATCTTAGAGGCTCATATTTTTATTATGCATTTATTATTTTGTTCTTTTCTTACTATTATTTTATTCCTTTCTATCTTATTCCTTTCATTTTTAGCATGTTAAGATTATCCATCTGACAGAAAATATAGATATGAAGTTTGTATCCCTACCTAATCTGTACTCTACTACCTGTGCTTGTAGAGGTAAATTACATCTCTCAACACATGATGGAAGTGGCATGTTGTTGCTTCATTCCCAGAAAAATTTCCTTCAGTTTCTCCAGAAGCAGTTTTTCCAGAAGAGAGACTGGAGTAAAAGTGGAGAAAAATATTTGCTCCATATAAATTAGTTGTGTATATGTCAGTGTCACTATAACTGGTGACTAAGGCAGTGATTCCAGATCATTTCCCTTGAAATCTTGGAATATTTAATGTTTTCAGTCGTAACTTTTTAAAGAAAGTATATGATCTAATTCCCAGTTAATATCAAAAGAACACAAAATATAAGCCCTTCTTCAGAATTTAATACATGAACAAAAAGAAATCCTGTCCTTTTGAGTCTTATTTCTGAAGGTTCTGAATACTAGTGGTGACACAGTAGTATTGTGTCACAAAGTTAAAGTCAGAAGAGGGACTATCAGTACAGGTTACTTGCATGTAGATAATGAGGACTCATCAGTTTTCCTGTGTAATCCTTGCCCATCCTGGGCTCACTGAGCAGCAGGAGCATCTCCTCACAGCCTGGTTGTAGCTGTATTCCTTCAGGCTTGGATAACTATCAGCTGGACACAGCTCTGAGGGTTGCAGCCAATGTGCACATGGGCAGAAGGAGGAGGGCAGAGGCAGATGGGAGTCACCAGGTCCCTGTGTGCCTGGGACAAGAGCCTCCTTGCAGCCATGCCCTGCCTCTGGGGCTGGAGGCAGCCCTGAGGAGTAAACCCTGGGGTTTCAGCAGCATTAGGATTGTGCCCCAATGAATAACCAAGCTCTTTCACTAAGGTTAAAACCAAGAACATTTTCAGAGCTCTCATTTTCCCCTTACAAATTTCAATGGAACCAAAACAACAAAGATGTTAAGAAAGTAAGGTGGAAAATAGGAAGCTTATGATACATGTCTTCAACTCATTAAGCTTTCTTTTTTGGAAAAAATTTACTACAGTGTATTACAGCTAAATTAAATATAGTGAATGGATCTCTCCTTAGGGGATAAACTAAATTAAACCAGGAAGAAACCAAATCTAATTGTATTGCATTTTGTATAATCAACTAGAGGGAATTCCTTATTCTGACTCAGTTCTTTACCTTTAGAAAGACTTACTCTTCATAAATTAGACTAATATTTTTTTTCAGTTTAAACCAAAGATGCATATGATGAAAATAAAGAAATATGTTTTTGAAATCTTTCTGCATTTTATATGTGAAGGATATATACCAAGTTAACAAGAAATCTGAAGTGCTTGCTGGCAGACTACACCATACATTAAACACATTCTACACGCTGTTGTTTAAATTATAAGGAAAAAAATACATGATCTAGCTAACAAGATTACATTTTAGTTTTAAAAAATTCACTAATTTATAAAATATTACTTCCCTTACATTGGGCAGAATTAAAATACTAGAGTCATTATAGTCTACCTACATTGGAGAAATAGACAGATAAACACACAGAAAGAAGAGGACATGGTAAAGAGCAAAAGCTATAATCATTACCACACAGGAAAATTAAGTGATATAACAAGAAGGTTAACTCTTAACAGAAATGGATGTTTAAAAAAATATTATCCTGTGCCATTCACAGATTAAAAGTCACGTATCAGATACAGTACCCAAAAAAGCTTTGGTGTTTTTGACTAATGTAGTGGATGAGCATGAAAGGGTATGCAGATTGGTCTGAAGTGCCCAGAGCCAGGCTCACCCTGACCCCATCACCCTGAAAGGGCTCCACGGCCAGCACTACACCTCCATGACTAGAGTCTCCATATTTGTCCAGTCTTGGCACACATTTCCAAGATACTCTGTTGAAGCTATTCAGTAAAGGTCAGGTTATTTTTTGGTGATATTTTGTATATCTAGAGCACTTAACAGTAACCAGTATTAAAAAATAATTAAATATAGTAACAGTCAAGTATTTCAGTGTTAGCATGTTGACATAAAGGGTACTCAACAAGTACCTTTCTTCTGTATACTTCTCCAAGAATAAACAAATCTCCATCCAAACAGATCCAAGCTAATAAATTGTAAGATTAAAAGAATATAAGGCTTTCCATGAAAATATTGGTTATTGATTTTTCCAGCGTTGGATCACTTTACAAGCAGCTTAAGAAATTCGGTCCACTGAGGTCACTGGAAGCAGTATTCTAGACAGGTCCTGGGATTCTGTGATTTATCCATAGCACACAGAAGTGCAAACAGAAAAATAAATTTGTTTATTCCTCTGTATATTGACAATGGACTGCTCATGTATAGGTATAGAACATATGAGTGGACAATGAAGATTTTTGCATCATTTTAGATTATTAGTATTAGAGGAGCTTGATAGCTGACTGTAATGAGAAAACAGATTCAACTATTTGCCTGTTACTTCCTGCAACAAGAAAGGTAAACAACCTTAGGTCTCCTCCCTATTAAGATGAGTGGAGCATATTCAAAAAAAAGCAACAAAGGGAATGGTTCAATGAATGCACACATTGAGTTAGCAGCCTGGGAAGCCAAATATATAATCCAGATTTACTAATGTGTATTAATTGACAAATTATGTGCTCTGAGTCTCTATGTAATATAGCTACACATGTTCTGCCATAAATGCAATATTCTGTTAATTTAATTTCAAAGCTCTTGCAGAAAATTTGTACTACAGAAAATTTATATGAATTTTGGCATTCTTTGTAGCGGAAATATCATAACTGAGAATTCTGCTTGTGCTGCGACAGACTATTTTGCTTGCAGCACATCAATCTAAAATATCTATGTCAGCCAGTTTTATATTCAGCAAGGGAAAAAAAAGACACCTAGGTACCAGCAAGCCTATTAAAATATATATATATTTTATCTACATATAAGGGTACACCTTCTTACAGCTGTGAACTTTGGGTTAGAAGTATCAGTTCTCAGGCTCAAATTATGTTTCATGAATGCTAAAAGTCAGACCAGCAAAATATCTTCATGGTCTGTCTGATATCAAGGTTGTATTCCAGCTCTGCTATTTTGAATAGCTGAGTTCAGAGGTTTGTTAAAAGGAGGAGCTCTAACACAGGCATAAAATTCTCAGAAAAGCTTACTTCACAGAGATGTGACACAACATTTTTTGTTGAAGGGCATGTCCTTCCCCTTCCCTGGGTGGACAAAACCTCTGGCTCCAAATCTTCGTAGCTCAAAAATAACAGAAGAGACACAAAGTCCTTTATTAGGCTGATGAACCTCTCCCAAGTTTGTCTGATTTTCCTGATTAAGGCCTGCATGTAAGAGACATGCTTTGTGGTGGCTTCATGCATTTTGGAATGCTTCAACATGAGACTCCAATTCTCAGCATCACTGAAACTGCACAGAGAATGCAGGGTCCAGATTTGGACTCGCAGTGCAGGATGAGTCATAGTAATGGGTCCAGGGCAGGGTCCCCAAGATGGTGAGGGCTATAGAACAGGATGGACAAGGGAAATAGAGGTGGCTGTGATGGTTTGGCCTTGAGAAGAAAAGGGGAAAGGGAGAACTCACTGCTGTCATATTGAACGTGGATGGACAGAAAGCAACAAGCACAATTCCAAACACAGAAAATTCTGGTTTAACATTACAAACAGTTTTTCTTCATGACAGTGGAAAATCAGTTGGAGGTAGCTCAGGTGGGATCTGTGTGTCTCCATCTATAGAGATGTTCAAGCCCCAACTGAACATGGTTCTGAACAACCTGTTTTCATTAGTCCTGCTTTAGATAGGGAGTAAGACTAGATTACTCCTTCAGGTCTTTTTATATATCAAAAGCTTCTGTCCCTGTGTGATTACATGACTCTTAGCATATATTATTGTTTTACTGCAAGCTTTCCCTGTTTTTGAGTCTGCCCTGACAATGAAGGCAGAAATGCAGAGCTGTCACCACGTATTATTTAAGTAAAGTTAGGATATTAAAATATTTTATCCACCTGCTCTTGAAAAGAGGCTTTCCAGAGAACCCAATAGATAAAAGACAGTGAGAAGGATTCGTAGTTCCTCATGCAAATTCCTTTCACGCCCCACAGAAAAGAGTGATAAAAATCCAATGCTAGACTGGTATTATGGCCTCAGTTTAAAGAATAAAGCATTCTGGGCATGAAAGTGCAGTGGACATTGGCAGCACAGCTGCACAAGTCACTTAGCAACTTATGACACACTATAGGTGTAGAGTCAGGCAAGGAGGCACAAAGGAATAATGGAAACTCTTATCAACTACATTTATTTTAGCAGAAGAATCAAATCTCCATTACTGATGTCTTATTCTAGTTCAGGATATGAATCTACATTTCACATCTCTCCTTTAGGCTGATAAAGCGAATGCAGTGCTCAGAGATGTTAACATCCCTCAGACAAGCAGCCTTGTTCATTCAGTAATATGAGAGTAGCAACATTTGACCGCCCTGACCATTTCAGAAATTCTATAGAAGTGGATCTCTGTGTTGATTTTGGTCTTAACATACAATACAGCATATTTTTTCTCACTTTTTCTGCTGATTGGTTCTTACTACATTTCTTGAGACACGCTTGAGAGAACATTACACGTAAACACTACATGAAATATTTTGAAATACTGTTTTTGGGCAAAAGGAGAAAAAATGAGACAAAAATCAAATTGAAAAATCTTCATTTTTTTATACTGGATGTGAGTATAATTGACACTCTACCACAGCTTTTCTAGTTATTATAATATATAATAATATAATAATATCATATAATAAAAAAATAATAATATAATAATTGTTAATTATTTCCAGGTCTGAATTTCTGTAAGACACCCAGACTGATTGGCTTCAGTGAGAACAAGGCAGGTTTTTCTTCCCAGCTTGCCCAGTCTAGTGTCCTGTATTGCCATGACAAAGGACAGCATCTGGCCTTTCTCTGTGACCATAGTCACAGCTGTATGCTTGCTCTCAGGCCATGAATGAGATGGCAATGAAGTCACACAGCTTTCAGCTGCAGGGATTAAACAACAGCAAGAAAGAGGAAGCATCAATATAAATTAAATACATATTGCAGGTGAAAATGGTACCAAGGGGCCAAGGTCCCTAATCCCAGACATTTCTCCTTTGAAAAAATAAATATCGTAGTAGCAAGTGCGGAGGTAATGATGGCCTTGTTATTCAGGCCACAAGTCGAACAAGCAGGGACAGGATTTCTGCAGCAGTTTTTGGTCTCAGTGTTTTCTCCTCTCCATGCTGGCTTCTCCTTCCTTGTTCCCCCACCCAGCCAGACTCTTCCCAGTTTTGTCTAGGTGAAGGGACATGCCCACACTGTGAAGCCTCAGAGCTACTTGGATGCTTGGAATGTCTCCCTAAGCATTCGCCAAGGCAGGCACCAAGGAAAGCTGCTGATGAGCAAAGACCTCACTAGACCAAGCCTGTTGTCAGCTCCCAGGAAGTTTGGTAATGCTGCAATTATCAGTCAGCACCACCATGTCTCAGGAACCTTCTGTTCTCTGCTACTGATTAAGTTGCTGTTTGGTAGAGGTCTGTTTGTGACAAAATTCAAATATTTTAAGTGGTTATCAAACATCTAATGCATTCATTGATCTAATTTCTCTCATAAGAAAGTCAATGGCAATGTCAACAGGATATTAAAAAATGCACCTATTTATGTAATACCATTTGTTTTCATGTACATCTGTTAGTTCAAGCCAAATATACCTTAAATGTGTTGTACCCTGAAGTAAGTTCTGATTAAACCAATTATTTATGCAGTATGCCATATGTCTGAAAGTTATTCTGAGATGTGATGGATGTTTCTGTTAAATCTGAACAGTCCCATTGCCTCAGTATGCAGAGTAAAAGACAGAAAGTACCTCCTTATCAAGTCAAGCAAATTCTGATAAGTAATATAACTACTTTAATATTTTTCTTAAATATATTGCTGTGAGCAAGTACTGTTGGGTTTTTTCTTTTATTCAGAAATGAACGAAATGGGAACATCAATAAAACTTAAAATAAACAATTTAGTTAGGCATATGATCATTAAAGGTGATATTCATCCTTCACCATAAAAACCCAAATATAGTTGGGTAACATGGATAGGTTAATTAGGTACCTTTTATAGACCTCTATAAAGTGGTGTACAGTACATCTCTCAGATAAATAAAATAAGGAAATATTACTTTAAACATATTAGCGTAATGCTGTTACAGGGATTTTTGAATGTGCAAGGCTTGAGAAATTCTAAATTACACCTCCCACAGCAACTGTATCTCAGCAGTAATGCATATATAAAAATGTCAAGTCTAATGCTACACCATGTATGATATTAAAAATTGTCTTTGTGACTGAATGGTTTTATTTAGGGCTATTTTGGCATTCAGAAGCTTGACAGAATGTCTCAGGGACACCCATTTCCCAATTCAGTAAAGTATTTAAGCAAAAATCTAATATTAGGCATTAAGCCAGTCTTTTTGACATCATCTTCAATGACAGAGTTAGAGCTAAATATAAAATTAGTGTTTCACTGAAATAAAGCCACATAACCCCCATAAGATATATTTTATGTATCCAAGGTCTCACTATGATTCCCCAGTGGGAGAAGCTGTGTTCTGCTAAGCATGTTATATATGCTGACATAATTTCTTTCCAGTGGCATTTTTTAAGCCCTGCCGTGTTCACCTGTATTTGTTGCTGACCCACAGAGAAAAGCTACATTCAAGCTGCAGCTTAAATAATATAAAGCCTGCCCCTGCAAAATAATCAGCTTCTTCTGCCTCCAATGTCAAATGCAGATAGTTTTAATGTACACTATATGAGGTGTAAGGCACAGCTGCCGAGCTATAGATTTCTAAGAAATGCGTAATTATTGCAGGCAAAATACCACTGATAATAGACAAGCACATTTTAGTAACCACTATGACACCCATAAATATATTTTGTTTACATTCTGTGAGATTACCCACCTAGCTACACTTCAAGGACATCAGAAGCTCCAAATTAGAGAGAGGCAACGGATACCATAACTTGGATTCATCTTAATGGCTGCCAGCAACTTCAGTCAGAGCAAGAAGAAATTCTGGCTGGAGTGTGGTGTGATTAGAGGGGAAAATGTGCATAAAGAGAAAGTTAAATCTGAGTACATAACTAAAACAATCTTAATGTAATAACCGGCCTGCAGACATAATTTGTACCAATTAGGCTCTTTACCATCCTGGTGCAGAAATATCTGCACATCCTGGAGGTTGACAAATACAGACTGAGAGAAAAAAAAATCCACTACAAAAGTAAGGTTTTGGTACAGATCTAAGAATAGTCATGTATCTGTGACATCTTATTTTTTTCCTTATACACATATCTCTAACGGCCTTTGAAATAATTCTAAAAATATTTAATCATTTATCTAAAATTGTATTTTATTTTTCCCAGAGATAAATAGGACAAGATATGCCTTAAGATAGTTGCATATTGATGAGCACTCATTTTTAAAGGAAAATAGGCCTTACTGTCTATCTTTAACACTGCACCACTTTCACAAGACCTCATCTCCCTCCTTTGGTCATTTTCATTGGCACCAAAAAATGTAAGAGTCAGCCCCTTGAGAGTCTGAACGGTGGGGTAACAAAGGAGGAGCTCAATGCATAGGAAAAGCTCCATCTTGGACAGATTTAGGGAGAAGATTTTCCCATGAGATTTCCAGCAGTGCTGGTGACATAGATCCTGTAGGCAGACCTTGGTTTCCAGGTGCCAGTCGTGCCTCCAGATCTGTTTGCTGCCCACCCCAAACTACTCACCTGCCTGCCCAAAACTCATTGCAGCTCCATTCAATTAAGGTGCTCTTAATCAAACCCTCCATGTCCTCACATTCCTATCAGACTGCTTTCAGGCATTCCAAATTTTGCACTGCAACAAACCTTAAGAGTAAAGCCTTGGCATGTAAAGGATTTAAACTTCCTTTGTGGTTGCTTCATGCACTTTGCTTCCCCTAATATACATTGATGGTCCAAGGAGGAGATACTGAAGTGATCAGAGTCCTCAGTGAGAGATATGGAGCATCCTCTGGGCTCTTTGGGGGTTTGGTGGGCTGTTTGGGGCACATTGAAGGATGCAAAATTCAGCATCCACAGAAAGCCTGGGGGCTGTAGCACTTCTGCTCTTTGAAATATGTCTGCAGCTGTGGTTTTGAACATACAACAAATTCTGAAGCATTTTGAGGGGCAGAGGAAAGGGACATTTTCTTCTGCCAGAGGATCAGTTTCAAGGTGAAGAAACTGGGCAAGGGGAAAGAACGCAAGGTTTCTTCTCCACAGTCCTTGACAGAAAAACCATTTAGCAAAACAAATGTAAAATAATTATAAATTACTTCTTTGTTTTCTTTGCCTATTCTCTAACTAAGTATTTTATTTAGCATCTTTATTTACTGTTTCCAAGCCTTACATGTTGATTAGCAATCAAGGTGGCTTTGCCTCTATTCTGAGGCAACTACAAAACCACATTGGGAGTTATTTCAGTGTTATGTATCGTGCAGCAAACATCTGTGAAATTTTGATGATGAAGACCAAGGGGACAAATTTGTCAGATTGGTCTGGATTTCCTTTTTAATAAATCCATTACACCATACAATATTCTTTGCCCTCCAGATTCTTGTGCTTTGATTTTCCCAGAATCAGAACTTTTTACCAAAAGACTCTAGAATATATATTTTTCTTTTTCAGGAAAGAAAAAAAAAAATCTCCTGTAGTGAACTTGCATTAGAACATAGATTTTTTAAGTGCCAAAAATATAGTGTTCCAATTTTTTTAAATTATTTTGAAAATATGGTGGATTTCCGTCGATGTTTAAAGGATAGCTGAGCAAAAATTTATTTTTCATTTAGTCAATTCTTGGAAATACTGTGTTCTCTATGTTCCCTATTGGTTTCCAAGTAATTCCTATTTTTGTCCCACAGATCTCAATCAGCAGCAGCACTTTCAGATGTGAAAATATCACTAAAAGACAACACTTGTAGTACCATTATGTAAAACATTATTGTTTATTGGTCAGTCTCACTGAGATTCATACAAGATATTTGTGTTTAAATAATTTCTAAGAAGTCTGCTGTTATTAATTCATCATAAAAGACTCATACCTGCACAAAAAGTCCTGCAGAAAAAAAGTAAACAGTCTTCTGTTGGTAATGACTTTAGTTTAGGGTCCTATAGGCAAATAAATAGGCCTCCCTAGCTCCCAGCTGACACATCATAAATTAGAGCAATGCCTCCACACTGCTCTTAGTCTCTGTTTCATAAACAACTGAATGTAGAAACTTTAGAATTATTTTTGTATATCCAGTTCTCATGTGCAAAAAAAAAAAGTTACCTATATTAGAGGAAGAGAAAAAAAACCCAAAAACCTGTTACTAATATGTTTCTCATGCTTTTAAAGCAGCAATTCTGAACAAAATGTAGGACTCCCCAGGTTATACCCAAGGAAAAAAGAAACATCTGTTTCTCAGGGTAAGTGGAACAAGATTAAAAAGCAGTAAGAACTGTAAGATTTCATGGTATGTAGTAGCTGTAATGAGCATTAACTTCCACAAGTTTATGCTTCCTAGAATGAAATTATTTCCCATGTTTATTACCACAGGCACTTGATTTCTCACTGGCCATTGGTGTCCTGTTTTTAGTAGTTACATTAAGTTACTCACACCTAAATGCCCACATTTTTTTAAAGCCCAGGGCTCCTCCCAGTTTAATTATCTGATATGAATGCAAATTTGGTGTTTATGCACACACAGTTCTGTATATTATTCATTGTATTTGACAGATTTTTGATTCCTGTTTATTATTTGCTACTGCCATTGCACCCGATGAAAAAAAATAATGCTGAAGGCTCTTTAGTGACTTAGGAGCAGCTAAAGCAGACAGAAAATGTGCTCCAAAGTGACTTTACCTCATCAATAAAAACATCTTTAAAGGTTTTTATGGATTTATGGAAAGTTTTGAGGTTGGCAAAACAAAGGAAAGCAAAAATAATGCTAGAGTATGGCAGCAATGTTTTGTGAAAACTGCAAAATATAGAAAAGAGAAGTTTAAATTCTAGACAGTATACTGCAACATTCTACAGGCAATGTTTTACACATTAATAGTGCATATATATCACTGTATGTACATGAAGTATCACTTTAGTACAATTGGTTTTAAACGCAATATATTGTTTTATTTTTACAAATCATACTACGAAGTGTTTGTGAATCTATATTGTTAAGTGTAATACAACCATAAATGAAATCAAATTACATTTATCAACTAAACAAATAAAGTACCTTTAATTTTACATTATCTTTTACTTTTTTTTATTGTGCTTGTCCCCGTGCCTGTCCCCTTGCTTGCGGACAGATAAAAATCACTATTCTGCAGTTGATTGCCCTGTCATTAGAAAGAATTAATGATGTCCTACCAGTTTTCCATGTAAGGAGGAGACTATTTCTTTCCATTTCCATTTCATCTGACACCAAGGGTACCGATAGCACTGCGTAAAAATGTGCTTTAACACAAATATAAATTGTCATGGAAAAATACAAAAAACAATACAACAGCATGTCAACAATTAAAAATGCAGTAAAATTTGGGGGTTTTTTTCTGTCATTATCCTGGTCATGAGATTTATAAAAACTTCTCCAGTTATGTCAGCTCACATGATGGAGCTCTTCTGCCCACAACCCCAGCATCAGTGCAGGTCATGGCCAACACACCCAACAACATCCCCTCAAGCTCCATCTATTTCACATGACCATTTCACTGTCTGGAAAAGCCAAACAATCTTTGGCCAAATCCAGAGGGGCACCAAGGCAGGAGGTGACAATAGCCTTTTGTTATCTCTGTGATTGTCCCACAGCTGGGCCAATTTGTAACCGTGTGTGTCTAGCTGTGTACCTTCCAGAGACCAAGCGTCTTCCAAGAACAACCCAATATTGGTATTCCTGTGTTCAAAAGGACATGAGACCAGCCAAGAGCTGGGAGGTCCTCAGAGACAAAGGTCTTCTGGTTAAAGCAGAGAAACTACTCTCCACTTATGTGGCTGAAATGTACTATTCACCAAGAAAAATTCACAAAAGTCAGTGGTGAGCATCAGAAAAGCTTTAAGAAACCAGTCTTAGTCTCAGTTTCTCTAAATTTTGCACTCATAGATTTTATTTTTAAATTTTAAAAGGAGCACAAAAAGAAGAATGTTAGAAGTGAAAGCAAAAAAAGTATTTTACTATACTTGCAGATTAACATCAAATGCAAATAATATTTTGGTTTGCAGTAACTCAAATACTTCCATTTGACATACAAAAATCCCAAATAGTAAATAATATTCACATTAAAGTCTGAAATATTGGCAGTGATTATTTCTTGTAGTCATATAGGATCAAGTTTTCAGTCTGGTATTATAAGCCTTATCTCTGAATCTCTAAAAGTTTGCGAGTCAAGTATTTTTATTTTATATCATATTATACATTTATGTTCCTCAAAAAAAAAATACTTTAAAGATTATTTCTTGAAAATAATTCTTCAGACATACCACATGAAATAAGATAAGAAAATGGAGATGGGAGTCTCAGCACAGAAGCTCTTGGAAGGAAGGAACAGGTCTGTAGGGAAGGTCTAAAGATGACAAAATGGCACATGAGAGAGCAAACAAATAGGAATGTAAAGCTGCAAGGGAGGCCATGTTTTCCTGTTGTCATCCTGAGGCAGAGCAGATATAACCAGACATAACCCCTGAAATACTTCTCTGTGCAATTGCATCCATTTGGACAAAAGTCCAAACCAGCCAAACAACCAACCAAAAACCCATCAGCATGAAACCTGGGAAGATCTAAGTCAGCCTTTGCCCCCCATCACAGACTAAGTGCTTCAACAGAAATACACACACAAAGATGGAATGCGTTATCCTTTGGCAAAAGGGTGGACCTGGCCCCTGATAAAGTAAAAGGCAATAGGAACATGCGTGGAAAAAGGGGCATCTGTGTGAGAGAGTGATGGAGAGAGAATTCACCAGAGACAACTTTTGGGAAGTGTCCTGGCAGCAAAGACAGCTGAAATTCTGAACAAAAAAAGGGTTTCTCATGGGTTTCATAAGATCTTTGTAGATGTTTTCAAACATAATTGTGTCAAAGGAACAATCTGACCTTATTATACGTTCCTACTAAAGAATTTTACCAAGGTATTCCCATTAAAATTAATAACAAGAAAGAAGTCATGTTTGGGTTTGGGTTTGTTTTTGGGTTGTTTTTTTTCGCCACAGCCTGGGAAACTGATTTAAGTGAAAAAGAAAGTTCTAACTAATATTGGTCTGCTTGCGAATTTTTTCTTTTTTCCTCCTTCCTTTAAAAAGAAATTTTAAAATGCCTATGGAGTTTGATGCACAGACATGGAAATCGACGAGCATCGCTCTATTGGCTTCAGAGCACAGTGGAGGAATTTAAATTATTTTGTTCTTAGTACCTTGACTTTTTCTTCTTCACTTTTCTTCTGATTCAAGAGCATGGAACTGTTGTCAGTCCGAGAGTTGCGTGATTTTTCTGAAGGACTCAAGGCTCCAGCTTAGAGATTGATTTGGCGTTCTTCTTTTTAAAAAAGAACTATAGTTGGTTATAATTAAAATTTATCTCGTAATTTTGAAAGAGCAGAAAAAAATCAAGGGAATGTATTGCCATGTGGAGAGGGAGTGGGAGAGATAGTATCTCTCTTCATTTATAAACAAATATATGCAGAAGGGGAGAATGTGAACACAAATTTCTTTACTTCAAAGGATTTCCAAATGCTCTTGCCTAACTGATATTTTCCTAAGTTGGCTTATACTGTAGGGAACAATTAAAATATCAAACTGCAAGCCTGGACATGCAGAGCCATATTTCATGATGCAATATGTACCCATAGGATGAATTGAGAAAAAAAGGATTATTTAAGGGAAATTTTGGAAAATATTTTTCAGAATATTTGAATAAATAGTCAAAAAATAAGGAAATAATCACTTTGAATAGAACACTATATGGACAGGATTTTATATGCTCACTACATCTGTGCATCCTTCTCAGGTGCGTGAATTAAGGACCTTTACACATGTAACAAAATCCCCAGAGGGCAACAGTGCCCTCGTTTGCACTGGGGATTTAGGAAACCAGGTTCCTCACTGATTGACATAGGATTGCAATAAACACTGTTTCTTGATAGAGCAGTGCTCCCTGGTTTTGGCACAATAAGCAGTCTCTTAAAGCAGGCTGCTATGCATTTCTGGATCAAATTAATCATAGAGGAGCACCAGCTCTGTCTTGGAGCTCTGTTATACCTTTTTGCAGCTGCACAAGGAGTTCCTGGAGACACACACTGGGTTGTTAACCAGAAAAGTAATTCTGAGTGGCTCTCTAAAAGTCACATTTGAAAAACAGAGTTCTGCAATGGCTACTGGAATGAACCATAACGAGAGATTGAGAACCATCTAGCATTTTCCAGGGAACATCTAGGAGATAACAGAGATTAAATGTAAAAGCACCATCCTGCATGGGATACTTTTATCCTTGGATTTTTGTTTCTTTTGCTGTTGCTTGTTATTCGGCAATTAAGATGCATTCCCTTGCAAATACTTTTAGACCTCCCTCTCTATTGGCCATACTAAGGTATTCTGATGGAAAGAATAAATGTGCCCCCAGTTTAAAAGCACAAGGATCAGAAACTTGTGTGTCATGACTAAGATGGCAATTCATACGAAACACAAGAGACAGCTCCGGCTGACTATTTTGCACCACCACACTCCAAGAAATGTCAGCCAGACTATGACTTACCAAAGAAAACAGTCAATGCCTCTGCTACAGGAATATAACATTTCACCAAGCCAGTTAATGTGTTCATCTCATGTAAGTTGTGAAAGCAAGGTAAGAGCATTATCAAATTCATATTTAAAACGCTGTGCTAAAATACTACCCACTAAATGCAGGAATAGTTTTGTACTTGTGGTTCTCTGCAGGCTTTACATGTTTTTTTCTTTTTTTTTTTTAACTGCACTTACTACATTTTAGCAGCAATAAACTATTCAAACAAAGATAACCCATAAATTATGCAGGCTTCAATAGAAACACCAAAGTGAATGATCACTCAACAGAAAAAAACCCCAAACCCTTAAAATTCCGTAGCTAATAGTCTGTAAATGAATGAAAAATATGTTTAAGCCTTGTCATTACCTTGATCCATAAAACACGGCTTCACTTTTAAAGCAAAATTTTATTGGCAGAATTACAGTTTAACACAAAAGCAAACAATTGTATACTGCAAAGGAGGTATATCCTTTTATCCTTTTTTGTGGTCAATTTGCTTTTTCAGCCCCAGTATCTTCACCACGGCTCTTCATTGAATCAGCTTGGCTGTTAACTAGAGGTGCAGATCCACCACCTAATGAAAACACTCTGCATTTTATGATTCCCTAGACTGCAGTTCTGCATATTAAAATAGAATTTCAATCTCAGTGTAAGAAATAAAATCAAATCTAGCATCTGTGGTTTGAACAGAACAGATAAAAATGCTGCTCATTTAATTTTAACAGTAGTTTTTAATGTTAGATAGCATGAGAAGAGGCCCTGGATGCAATTAAAAAATGCCTATAAATTAGAAAGAAATTGGTAAAAACCAGCACAATTGTTCAGAACTTGGAACAGTTTCATTAAACATACAAATTTGGTGGCAAGGAGTTTCATGTCCCATTTAAAAGTAACAGAAATACAATTATACCATTTATTACATACTGTTTTCATCTGTGCAGTAAAAATAGATCTAATATGAATGGGCTTATCTCATTAATCTCTTTAGGTTTCTTAACACTCTCCAGGGGGAAAAAATTGTTTAGTATGCCTCAACAGCCTTAAAGCTGCTATACATAAAAGGAATCAATACAATCTGTCAGGAAGTACAGAAAATGATGGGATTTTGGGGGACAACTGAATCTTATTTCTCTCTGTTCACCGAGAAGATCTTTGACACTGTGATACCATAAAATAAATACCTAACACTAGTGCTAAGGCAAAACAGCCTTATAAATTTTCCATACAAAAAGCCTACTGCTTTTTGCACTATACCTTTTTTTTGTTTGGAGTGCCTTTGTCCCCCCCCTACAAATTAAGAAAAATTAAATTATTTTTTCCACTTTTTGACCTTTCCTTCTCAGGTTAATGTACACGTTTTCTCCTGCTGCTGAACTCAGCTCTAGAAGGGACAAACTTTGTCACTGTAGGTTTGCTGTCACACTTAATTTTTGCTAGTAGTTTTTTCCAATATAATTTTTTCCATAAAACCTCTGAGAATTTAGTAACAAAGGAGTAAGAAAATGATGCTACAAAGCATTAGAACCAATCTCGCTCTTTAATGTTTTTTGTTTCCTTTAATTACTCCTCTTTTTAAGAACAGATACATAGCAAGAGTGGTATTTTCTGTAACAATACCCAATGTTGCAAGACACAGATGGATCTCTAGCCATAACTGCAAAACTTATTCTAGAGCACGGGTAAAAGGCCCATAAGAAGGACCATGCTCTAATAAACTGAAATTTCTACAAATTAAGAAATATATCAACTTATTAATGAAAACTTTGGCTGTCCAAAAACTTTAACTTATTATTAACTATTCATTGTTGCACACTCAAGCATATTCATGGGTAAAACAAGAGAAACAATAATGAAAAAAAATTTAAATAAAAGCAACAACACAGCATAACTTTAGAGAAAATCTGTAGTGAAGTATCTAGCTTTGGACAACAAGGTTAAATATACTTCTACTCCACTGACTCATTTTTCTATTTCTCCCTCCTATCACAATGTGTGATACACCTGCTATATTTTACAGTGATACTCCTTGTTAATCCAGTGCTAGAGCTAAGGTTCAATCGATGATGCTTGAGGTCCCTTTCAACCTGGTATTCTAGGAATCTATGATAAAATAACCATAGGATTAAATTTGTTATGATATAAATTGTGTCACAATGTTGTGACAGCCTGTCCTGAGTAGCTTTTTAGCTCAAGAAAACTAAGTACTAGCTCAGATCAGCCTTGATCTACAGCTGTCCATCTTCCCTTTCTGCCCTTATCTTCCTTCACTTATCAGTGTACTTGTACACTTTTGATTACGCTCATGAAGAAGTTAGACATTAAACCAGTGGAATTAATGTGACATTTGCTAATATACCATTGTTTATTTCTGGTACCTTTATAATGAAAATTAGGCTGACAGGTACAGAGAGCCAAGCCCTATTTAAATGATCATGCCCAAATTTTCTCAGATAGACTGTGGCACCAAACACAGACACACTCCTGGCCATTTCTGCTGCAAGCAGGAGGAAGACTGTGAGGCACAGTGCTCTGCAAGGACATTGCTCATCTCAGGGGAGAACAGCACCATTATCTCCTGTAGTACAGGATTACCTGGGAGCTCCAGTCATGGAGGAGGGCTAGTGGCAGATCCTGGCTCAGCTAAAACCCAAGATTAAATGCTGTAGAGGATCTCTTGAGTAGAGAGAAGTTGGGGAAAATTTTCCCTCCATGAGGAAATGGAAGAAAGGATTAACTTAGGAGGCCTCATGAGAAAGCAGGGAAACATCAGGGATAGAAATATGAAGTAGTCAAGGCAAATTATTAGGTTAGAAAAGATATTTGAATAGGAAGCAGGTCAGAACTAAAACAGTTTAGATGTCATTTAGCAGCTCTTGTTTTTGCTTTTTGGATGCAGAAAATCAAAATGTTAACATAAGCTGTGACAGTCTTCCTGGAAATGATGGGACATCTCATAACTGGACAGAAGGATGGGAATAAAATAATACCTATTACTCCAATATCTCATTTTCAGCACAATACTAGCAATAAAGTTTGATTTGTGCAGTGAATACCCCCTCAGGGAGTTGTACAAAGTAACAGTGCCACAGCTTCTCAGATTCAATAAAACCTATTATATCCTAAGGAACAAGATCAGTCCAAAGCAGCTACAAAACCATATTAGTCATTGCTGAAAGTGTCAGTCAGTGGTCCTGACCAATCAACACTAGGCACTTCTTCACAGTGACAATTTTGAAATCAGCTGTGGCTATGTATGTTATGACACTGCACTGTACCTGAACTGGATGTTGCATATCAATTGACGGCATTCGTACTTGAGCACTTCCCATTATCTGACAGAATAGATGTGTTCTTACCCTCAGGTAACAACCCTGTGCAGTGCTACAAGCTGGGGTAGAATGCCTGGAAGTCTGCCCGGCAGAAAAGGACCTGGGGGTGCTGGTCAGCAAGGGCTCAACATGAGCCTGGAGTGTACCCAGGTGGCCAAGAAGGACCTTATGGAATAGAATCCAGCCTTGTAGAATCAGCAGAACCAGGGAAGTGATCATTCCACTGCCCTCCGTGCTGGCGAGGCCTCACCTTGAAACCTGTGTTCAGTGTTTGTTCACTCACCTTCAAGAAGGGCTTTGAGGTACTGAAAACACTATTTTCGTACATACACACATGCACAAAAAATATTTTCCATACAAAAAAATTTATGGTAGGTGCTGCTGTCTATGTAGATGATCTGTGGATAATTTAAATCCAGAGAGTCGGTTTTTTTTCACAGCCTTCTTCTGAGATCCCTAAATCCCTCCCTTGCCTTGTCCTGATCCCATTGCCCAGACCTTCCATATGTCTCTGATTTTGAGGTAATTATCTGAGGCTAAAACCTTAATACATTAAAATATTTTTTCTTCAAATGTGTTTTCTTTGCGCTGACACTCATATCCAACATAGTATGTTATGCAAATACCGTAGACCCTGAGGAGCAGGACACCTCTTTATAAAGGATCCTTAAATCAAGAGTACAATGATGAGAATGAATACAGTTTTTCATTGAATTTTTCAACTTTGCAATTGGAAATTGTTAAAATTGTTGTCTTCTCCTGGTCAAAATCCTACCTGTATAAGGTTTTCCAGTGCTACTCCATAATGAAGAGCAACATTTTGATTGTGAGCATGATATTCAGACTTAGGCTAGTGGAATAATGGTGCAATGACAATTTAACTAGCCTTTCACAAAGCAGACTCAGGAGATCACTTGTGCAGACAGAAGCAGTTCTTGGTGAATATTTCACGTTAGTGTGTTACAATACTGCAGGGGCTCTACTTTCAGTAAAACAGTCTCACAGGAGTGTGTATTTTGGCTACAGCTCAGGCTACTGTTTCGCACTGGAGAAATAGAAGCATGTCCAAAGATCTCTGAAAGGCAGGCTTTCACTGCCGTTTAGTGAAGGGCTTTTTAAAGTGTAGGAAGTAATTTTGCCTTTGGACTTTCATTTTAAAAGTCAAAAGACTTTACAGAATGAGTAAAAGTAAAGTAAAATCTGTGGGCATAAACACAGGCAGTTCTCCCTGCCTAGGGAGACATGCCTCGGTCTTTACTTGAACTGGTCAGAAAGGCAGTTTCAGACAAAGATTTTTAAAGGCCAGAAGTAACATTAGATCTTCTACTTTGACCTTGAGTACAAACATAGGAATATAGCAAGCACAGGAATATATACAGACACACACATACACACCCATGCGTACAATTTAAACTTTCATGTATTACTTCAGCCATTTTCCAAATGTGTCTGGCTATAACAGAGAATAAGAAACATTATCTACATGCCCAGGCTATCTATAAAATATGTATAGCATTTTTATACTCCTCTCTTTCATATAAGTGCACTGTTCACATGCACATGCTTATATCTGACAAAAGTTTCCAGAATATCTGTGTCTGAAATATATACATATATGTTAACAGATTCACACTTTCCTGGATCTCAAAATCTTGATCATTCACCTCTTATTTATGAAAGTAAGATAGAAACTTTGGCTTCTTTCTAAAAATCCAGTTTATTTCTCAAAGTCTGTTTCTCTCTGGAATCAGGACCCCTCCCAACAACCTTTAGTCTAATTGCTCAAAGAGTGTTATCTCAAGGACTTGCACTCTTGCTCAGGGTTGGTATCAGTTGTTACTGGCCTTGGTGTCTAACCCACACCTGTTCTGCCAAAGCAGTCAGGTTTTAGGAACTAGAAGAAGTGCATGAAGCAGAACGAGGGTTTTATTTTTTCATCTTTCTTCTATAGTTTCTTGAAATATCAATTTCTTTTACTTGTTTTAAGGCTCAGTGGAGACATTTTTTCCTTTGTTTTGTAGCAGTGAACTCAACCAATCTGAAATTTCTGTCCACTTATAAAAATAATACAGATGCTGACATATCTTAAGAAAGAACAGTACAGCCATGCACAAGCAATGCAGTTTTCTGGCAGCTCCAGGCAATTTCATGATGCAAGTGATCAATCAACAGACTAGAGGTGATGATTTGTTGGACCTGTTACTCACAAATAAGAAAGAAGTGGTGGAAGGGATGAAGATCAAAGGCAGCTTTGGCTGGAGTGACCAAGAGACTGTGAGGTTTAAGGCCACAAGAGAATTTAACAAAACAGAATTACAGCTTCGGTCTTCAGAACTGAAAATTTTTGGAGCTCTAACAAAGGAGGCAGTAACCCAGAGGAAAGAGGATTCAGATAGGGAGAACTTAAGCCAGTTCAATTTATGGAAGTCTTTGGAACCAGAAAGGAAAAAAGGAAATATTTCACCCATATTAATGAAAATTGAAGAGAGGATGGAACAAGGCAACTTACAGGTCATTGCTCTGAGCCTGGTCCTGGAAAGGAAAAGAGCAAATTCTCTTAGAAGCCATTTCTAAACATATGAAAGGCAAAGAGATAATGGGTTTACCAAGGGCAAACCCTGCCCAACTTCTCTGATTGCTTTCTGGGATGAGGTAATCAGCACAAGGAGAGGGTACTGGGTGATACATCCATTGATTTGAACAAAATTTTTAATACACCATCCTGTAGTTTCCTTTTGACCAGTTTGGTGAGACATGGGGATGGGTAAATGGATAGTAAAGCAGGTGGAAAATTGGGTCAAATGCTGTGTTACTCCACCACTACAGCCGGTGGCTACTACCTCTGATGTAAACCACAGCTCTGCAGGATTGCCCCAGGACCCGGAGGGACAGCAGGCTGCCAGAAGGCAGCAGTGCTCCTGGGCAGCAAAGCTGCTGCTGACTCATGTCTGTATTTGCACCAGCACAGGGACAGGCCCTGATCCTGCCCTGCCACTTGGCACTAGGACTGCAGGGTCCAGGATGAAGGGAGCTGAAGGGTGGTTGATCCTGGGGAATAGGAGGGGAAGAGGAAACCTCACAGCTTTCTGAAGTTACCTGGTGGGAGAAGACAAAGAAGATGTTTGGTGATAAGAAGGAGCATCAGTCTAAAAATCGGGAGCATCGTAAAGTCTGACAAGGCAAAAAAAAATTATTGTGAGGGCAGTTAAATACTGGAGCAAGTTGTCCAGAGAAGTTGCAGTAGGTCTCACACTGGAAACGTTTAAGACTTAACCAGACAAGTCTCTGAATGAGCCCTGTTTTGAGCAGGGCATTGGAGTAGATGTCCTCCAGAGGTTCCTGATGCCCTGAATTGTTCTGGGTGATTCTGTTCAGTGATCCTAAATATTTTGGTTTTGTATGCATTCAGACAGAAAGCATATTTAAATGTTTTCCTGCAACACATTTATTGTTTTGTTAAATTTATTACAACTCATGTTTGTGGTTTTATGAGGAAGATCTAATTTGCACTTGTTTTCTTAGAGGATAAGATGGACTTGTCTTGTAATCATATGTATGGAAATATTTATAATTTTAACCACAAGATCTTTTCAATAGTATGATTCCTTCATCAATTAGACCTCAAATTGCTGCCTTGGCAGGCTGTGTGTCATGTGGACTGTACAATCTATATATTTTGTCCTTTGCCCCACTAGAAGAATTCTTTTTCTCTCAGTGAGAAAAGAGATCAAGGGATCAATCAATGCCATGCAAGTGTGTCTGAAAATACAAGGGAAAGTTTTAGCACAATGGCACATTCATAGATGCAATATGCAATTAATCACAATGTAATAACTGCTGTAGAAGATTGCTTTTCTTATTGTAATATGATAGAAATTTACTCTATGGTATAAAATACCAAATGTAGGAATTTAAGGCAAAACGCCTTCAAAAGTAACACTATTTTGAATTTTCAGGTTTGTTTCTGTTGGGTTCTTTCGGGGGTTTTTGCTGTGTTCTTCTCTTGGTTTGTGAGATTTTAGTTCGGGTTTGTTTTGGTTTTTTTTGGTTTTTGTTTTCTAAATCTTATGTAATATTAAGGGCTTAAAAATAATCAGAAACTGCTTCCTAACTGAACCACAGGGTGTGGCAGTTCTTACTTGCAAATCAAAAAGACAAAGTTGTAACATTTTGTAGCTCAAAATCATGTATATTTGTTGTGGAAATCAAATGTGGGAGACAGGGATGGCTTGCCACCATCTGACTTAAAAATATGATAACTTTTGTTTGCCACTCAAATAGCCCAGATGGGAGAGGGTGGAAGTAATGTTTCCTCTAAACCACTTATCCATAAAGTGCTGAGTTCACAGATATTTTAAAATGTTACCATGTGAATAATATTCCTGTGTACATATTCTTCATTTACAGGCACTTGCCATATGGTGTTCCTGCAGTTCAGCCTTTTTTTTTTTTTTAACATACGGTTCATGTGCTTGTGTCAGTCTCCCCCCACTGAATTCTGCTCATAATTAATCTCTCAGTTCAAGTAATCACATCCTCCGTATATTCGCCTAGTGAAGGAAGTGAATTCTCAGGGGTGTAACATCTTAGGCTTTACTTTTCTCTGTCCATGTTCAAGAATGCTAATGTGATTCTCTGAGTTCTTAGCAAAGAAACTGAGGATTTACAGTACTCCTTCTCTCTTCACTGAGGGGTTCTTCCTCAAGGCTTTGAAGAGCTGCCCTTGCAAAAAATTGTTTTATTTTAATGCACCGCCTTTTAGAAGAGAGCTTACCTGTTTTCTCAGCCTGATGCAGATACTGTTAAAAGGAGTTTCCATGGATACTGACATCAATAGGAAATGAAAGATGGCTGTCCTTCTTTCTGACCCACAGGAGTTCCTCACTGTTGCTATGGCAAAGCTTACAGATGTCACTGGTACTGTTTTGCATAATCTGATTTAAAATCTAAAGTCTGGGCAAACATATTCCTTAGGGGTTCAGGGTAGAACAAGTAAAAAGTTGTGATTGATAAGAGTCTTGGAAGTTTTCTCAAATTTCAGGATAATTTGTAAAAGGAATAGATTATTTTACTAATTATACTTTTCTGTGGGTGCCTCTCAGAGTTTTAAGTAGAATGTTCAAAAGAGAATGAATCTCAGCAGCCTCTGAAATCCTCTTATAGTAGTTATCAATGAATCTGAAATTAAACATCATAGTTTTACACCAGCTGTCCCATATATATAAAAGTAATCCATAAGATATAAACCAGTAAATAATTACATTTTGGAATTTCCTCATCATGGACCTGGTCAAAGAACAGGTAAAAGGAAGCACCTCAACTCATCTAAGTAGTATGTGAACCTGTTTGTAAAACCCAAGTGAGATAGTAATGATAAAAGGATACAAGTATTTAAACAACTTAATATCAAGTACTCACTTTTGACATTATATAGCTGTTATTTTATTCATTTTATTCCTTGACCAGGAAAGTTTTCAGAAATGTTCCTGCATTTAATAAAAAGTTTTCTTTAAAAAATAATTAAACACTTTTCCCACTTTTTCCAATACACACCTAAAAAATAAAGCAACCCGCTCCCCTTGAGATCCACAAACATTTCAAGTGGCGTAGATGTGACTTCTCCAGTAGTTAAGATTTACTGCGTGTGTCCCAACACTTGGAGATGGATATAGGATCTTCTGCCAAAAAGAAGAAATGGAAAATTGGTAGAAGAAATAACCGGAGGGGAATACCAGTCAAAGAAAGGGTCTGACCTCCCCACTGAGGCATTATTTTATCATTTTATGTCACCTTGATTAGTCTGTTTGCTTGAATCTTCTGTGTGTATGTTTTATTGTTTTATTTTCCATCCTGGTCAAAAAGGGCACATTTATTGTTTAGTAAGCAGAATTAGGTCTGCTGCAGTTTACATAGTCAATAGCAGTCAAACACTAAGGTCAGTGTCTATCACATCTTGGAAAAATTGGGGTTAGAGCAGGTGAAATTATCATTCAATTTTGGCTCTAATAGAAAGCCACAGAGTCCCTGACCCCTGCTGCCACTCATGTCTTGCTCTAATAGCAATATATGACCTTTGACACGCAATTAAAATCAGAAATAAGGCAAAGAAGGGGTCAGTATGCATGTTTGGCCAATCTGAGCTTTTGGAACAAAAGGTCCTAAAAGGCTTTCAAAGAGGGAGGAAGGGGGCAAGAGGCGAGGACAGGAGGGACAGATAAAAGGAGGGAGGAGAAGCGAAAACAAAGCAAGAAGGGAGGAAGCGGTAAAGGGACAGGAGAAAGAAATAAAGCCTTCTGCATTTGTGTTTTGGATGGCCTTAAGTGCATTAAAGCATCCTGCTGCAGAGCAATTTATACACACATTCTATCTCTCTGCTAAAAGCACAGGTCTGTCTTCTAGCTGCTTGAGTGGGACAAGGTCGATGCATTGGGTCTTAGAATGCAATAAACAGCCCCCTTCTTTAACTCTCTTTGCTGTATGAATGAAAAATAAATTACTTATCCTCATCTGGTGCCTCTGTGACGGGAAAGCAGAAGAGCCACTTGATTTTGAAAGCTAACCCCAAGTAACATTGCAAGCAAATGGGATCAGCTAAGAGAAATGATTTTCAGATTAATCTGATACCTGTCACCAGATCTCAGAGAAAAAGGAGGCCCTATCAATTGCTCTTACTTGAGGTAATAGGTTTTACCACAGAATAAAAGTGTTTTTACTATCCCCAGTATAATTCAACATTTCTATTGTGGGCTGCATAATCTTATAGATTTTTTAAGGCTATATGAATCTACAGGAACAAGATAATTTTCCTTGCACTAAGATACAGAAGGCTGCCTCACTAAAACACCTCAAAAACAAGTCACCAAATTTGGACTGAATTACTGTATCAGTTTCAGAAAGCTATGCAGGCTTGCTTGAAGTCAACTAAGGATCCACCTGGCATGACTTTTCACTGAACTTTTTGCAGATGTTAATGGGTCTTGCTGTTAGAAAAGGCATGCACATTTCCTATTCGCAATTTTCTAAGCTTACATTTTTGGTTGTTGGATTGAACTGCCATTTTGCCAAAAAAAAAAAATAAATCTGCTGAACAAAAAAATCAGTGGAAAAAATCAGTTAGGAACTGAAAAAAAAATTTAAAAATTGCTTTCCTTTAAAAAATGTTTTAATTGAAAAAAGTTTAATTTTGGAAACATTGGAGATTTCTTAAAAGTTCTTTGACAGCAAAACATAGAAAAGCTTCAGAACTAATCTACCCCCAAGTTTTGCAAGAAAGAAAAGCAGATTGAAATGAAGGTTTCGTTTTTCTTGAAAGAGATGAGGTTTCACTGAAATGAGTCAAAAGTCCAGATAAGCTTTTTGAGGGTAAGAAGATATTTTCATGATCAAAAATACTGTGGCTTCTCTTCCCAGTATGTTTTTTAGTGTGAGATGAGAGTTGCATACTTCCATAAAGCTGTTCTTTCCACTAAACAAGGCAGCAAAGTTCTAGAAGCACTACAAGATACCATTTTAGAAGAGTTAAAAATTGCATCTTTGGATTTGTAGCAACAGCACATGATAGTTAAGATTTACTGTAGGCAGACTGAATAATGTGCCAGCAAATTTCAGTCACGGATATCTTTTACCTCACCAGAAATTAAGGAAAAATCCCTTCTACAATTAGGACAGACTGCACATTTCTGTTAATTCTGTTCTTGGAATTCCCATTAGAGTTTTGCAAAGGCATCAAGAAAGGATGATGCAATGGATTTGCCCAGAGGCCTGGAATTATATCTGGGCCCACTAATGAAAAACCTGTTCTACATCTGTTTGACACCTTTGTTGGTGACAAAGACAGTGGGATCAACAACCCCTTGGCATGTTTGCCATGCACCAAACTGAGTAGTGCAGTCGCCATACTGGGGAGGAGGAGTGTCATCCAGAGGGACTTTGACAGGCTTGGGAGGGGCGACTGTAGAAAGCTCCTGAAGATCAGCAAGGTCAAGTGCATCTGGGTTGGGGTAATTCCAAGCACAAACACAGGCCAGCTGGACAGTGCATCGAGAGAAGCCCCACCAAGAAGGAGGTGATGGTGGGTAAGAGGCTGAACCAGCCATGTGCACTCACAGCCCGGAAAGCCAAACTTATCCTGGGCTCCATCAAAAAAAGTGTGGCCAGCAGGGCAATGGAGGTGATTTTCCCCCTCTGCTCCTCTTGCGTGAGATGTCACCTGGAGTGCTGCATCCAGAATGTGATGGATGGCGACCTATTGGAGTGAGTCCAGAGGAGGGCCATGAAGATGATCAGAGGGCTGGAGCACTTTTATGGACACAGGCTGCAAGAGTTGGGTCTGTTCAGCCTGGAGAAGGAAAGGGTCCAGGGAGACTTCACTGGACCCCTCCAGGACATAAAGGGGATGTACAGAAAAGATGGAGGTGAACTTTTCACAAGGACATGTAGTGACAAGTCAAGGAGGAATGGCTTTAAACTGAAATGGACAAGTTTAGATTAGATATTAGGAAGAAATTCTTCACTGTGAGGGTGGTGAGGCACTGGAACAGGTTGCCCAGAGCAGCTGTGGATGCCCCATCCCTGGAAATGTTCAGGCCAGGCAGGATGAGGCTTTGACCAACCTGGTCTAATGGAAGGTATCCCTGTCCATGGCAGAGGGGGTTGAAGCTTGATGATTTTTAAGCCCCAATTCCATCTCAAACCATTCTAGGATTCTATGATTTTCCTATAAACAAAAACAAACTCTGTGGTTGAATAATTAAAGGAATATCAGATGCATGGCAATTGGCACTAAAAATCCATAATTACTTGATTCAGAGATTAAGTTAGGAGGTTCTGTAAATTCATGCTAGAGTCCAAGTACACATTTAACTACTTTCCCAGCTCTTTGTGAAAGAAAGTGCTAGTTTCTCATGTGTTTTGGAAAAAAAAAATGTACCTCTAAACCTAAGCTGCTATTTTAAAAAATATTTTTTGACAGCACAGAAGTTAAAATATTTAAAACAAATGTAGAGTTACAATCTTGTGCACAGTCAATACAAAGGGTCACAGAAATCAAGAGGAGCCAGTTCAATGACTTTTTTATCATTACTTTTCTTAGCTGCATCTCTTTCTGCAAATCTATTGAAGGATCCTTAGCAAGGAAATAGGATCAGAGGTTCCAGTAACTTGAGGTAAATTCCCAAAGTCAGCAGAAATTATGTTCCAGCCAACTCATTTTAAAGTTTAATAATCTGCATTTTCTGTGAATTCCTTTTTCATAATCACTCTGTTTGTCTTTCTTTCTTCCTTCCTTCCTTCCTTCCTTCCTTCCTTCCTTCCTTCCTTCCTTCCTTCCTTCCTTCCTTCCTTCCTTCCTTCCTTCCTTCCTTCCTTCCTTCCTTCCTTCCTCCCTCCCTTCCTTCCTTCTTTCTTTCTTTCTTTTCTTTCTTTCCCCTTCTACCTGGCAAGGCCAGACTCTCTAGCTCCTAACATTCTCTCTTTCTGGTTGATAGCAAATTGCTACAAATGGTCTGGTTTTGATTGTAACCACAGTTACCCAAAAAGATAAACTGAGTGAAATGTAGTTCAGGCTAAACCAGCTAACAATAACTCACAAATATGTTTAATTTGACAGAAAAGCTTTCTCTGCCTTTGGAAAAATTTTGAATGGACCTCTGAGTTTCCTATGGGGAAAAAAGGTTCTCCTCACTTTCAGTTGAAGTAGTAAAGTCTCCTCTGCAATGACTTTATACTGGGTTCATGTGCTGGTTTTGGCTGGGGTAGAGTAAATTTTCTTCACAGTAATCAGTGTGAGGCTGTGTTTTGGATTAGTGCTGAACACAGGCTCAATAATATAGAGATGTTTTTGTTATTGCTGAGCAGAGCTTACACAGTTCCAAGGCCTTTTCTGCTTTCTGTACTGTTCCAGTGACAAGGAGGTAACTGGGAGGAGACAGAGCTGGGACAGGTGACTCCAATTGACCAGAGGGATATTCCAGACAATCTGGCATCATGCTCAGTATTTAAAGTGTGGGGAAGAAGGAGGAGATTTTGAAGTGATGACATTTGTCTTCCTGAGTCACTGTTATGTGTGGTGGGGCGCTCCTGGAGATGGCTGAACACCTGCCTGCCCATGAGAAGCAGTGAATTAATTCCTTGTTTTGTTTTACTTCTGTGCATGGCTTTTTGTGTCCCTATTAAAGTGTCTTTATGTCAACCCATGAGTCTTCTGGCTTTTACACTTCTGATTCTCTCTCTCTGATCCTGTTGGTGGAGGAGTGTGCGAGCAGCTGCTGGGGCTTGTCTGCTGGTTGGACTGAAATCACAACAGTTGCAAGACTAAGAAGAAATAGGGAGGACAAGCCCACTGACTGCTATGTATTTTGAAGACCCCAAGCAGATCAATGCCTTTTGTTTTCAACATGAAGCAGTTTAGTTTATGTTGTTAAAATAGAGGATTTTCTGCAGGTGAACTTAAATTTAGTCATTGCAGGCCACTCTACTTCTAATAATCTGTATTACCATGCTTTTTGTTTTACATTACAGTGTAAACATACCTACATATTTGTCTTGGTTTGATGGATAGGTGTCTGCTAAGGAAGGTGGGAACCTTCCTTAGAACAGAGAATGTGAACCCCCTTCCCTCTGAATTATTATAACTTTGGAATCAAGGGCTCTCAGGCAAAGGTATGGGAAAAGGAATAAGAGTTCTTTACTAGTATCTATAATGAGGTAAACAATCAGTAGTAAAAACAGTAAACAAGGTAAAAAACAATAAACAAAACCAAGAACTCGGTGGCAGACGTCCCTGGGCTGTCAGGCACTTTCCCGGTTGGTGCAGTCACGGTCACGGCCAGCAGGGGCGCTGTTGGGCTCCCAGCCCAGCAGGGCAGGTGCGATGACTCCCGGGAAGCTGCAGATGGCGCTGTGCCGCGAGGTTGGATCTGTGTCACGCACGTAATGGCAGACGGGCTGGAGAAGCATGGCGTGCAGCAGACAGCCCAGAGCAGGGAGATGGAGCGGCCGGGTCAGCCCACGCGGGCCAGCCAGCAGAGGAGGTGGCAGGAAACTCCGCAGTTGTGGCAGGCAGGGCGCGGGGCGGCAGCAGGCGGGGGTCCCGTTCCGTTGCAGCGCAGCTGGGAGATGCACCCTCCCGGAGGGGAAGAGAGGATTGGAGTCCAGTGCCCTTTTTCCCAAAGCGAGAACTCACCCACCAGGCAGAGAAAAACCAGTGCAAAGCTGGGTTTTCTTCCTGCAGTCGCAGCCGAAAAGCAGAGAGCTGCTTCTCCTCACTGCTCTCTCCTCCAAGACTTGAGATCGAGTGAGCCATTATCAAATCCTCCAATCTCTTGTTCCCGTGCTCCCCCAACCAAAAGTCTTCGTCTCTTTTGTAAGAGTAGATGGCCCTTAAGGATCCAGTCGTTAGTTGCCTAGCAACAGAATGGTAAAAATTCCACTTTCCCCCCCGCCAACCTTCAGCAATATTCCTATCTCTAGCTAGGAGAGGAGAGAAACTTCCAAGTAAGCTTTTAAGTACTTTTCCTGTACCTAACAAGGTGTTAAGCAATCTCTCCCTTGTGACTTCGTTAGTTCCCCATTTCCTATATTGCAAAAAATCAAGAGGCATGATCTATTCCACTAGTTTTGAAGAAAACAGTTTTCTTCTGTCTGTTTGTGGGGCTTTTTTCCTTTTTGTTTTTTTAATGGGTTTATTAAATATAAGTAAATCTGAGTCAGCAGCAGTAAACTAATGCATCTGCCTATTCAACCAAGTGCACAGCATCTTCCAAATTTGAAGACCATCTGGAAATGATTTTGTAGGGATCTTTTAGAGTGTTTCTCAGACCTTGTCCTGTTTTGCTTCTTCTATGACTGACCTCAAGGATACTAAGGTCCATGCAATCTTTTTCATTGACTTTTCACATTTTTAACTGGGCTGGAAGTGGAAAAAGCCTCATTTTGCAAGAAAGAACATGATTATTATGAGAAACTTTGCACTGAACAGTACTGGGAAGTATTGCATTTTTTCTAAAGGATAGTCCTGCTTTGAATGTCCCTTATTGCAGCTACAGTTAAAATTATTCTTACATACACTGCTCCATTCTGTGTTCAAGACTGAAAATAGATATTAAAACTAGAAATACTATCAGACTTATTTTCTAATATTCTCATTCTAATACCATTGCAGGTGTTATTAACAGTCCCCTTTACATCTAATAAATAAGGGGAGGAATTTTATCTATTAATCCTATGTAATGCATAATCCCAATGAGATGTTGTTTTTATGATGTATTAGATCATGCATCATCAGAGCCAGCTGTCACTCCAATGATCTATTGATGTGATAAATCATAGTGGAACACACTGATAAAGTATTACTCAGATCAGAGTGGTATGCATGTGAAAAGTGGGACTGCAAAAATTTTTAAAAAGTAGATTAAAGCAAGAGAAAACTGTGGCCTGGACCTGGATTCTGTACCACCAGACAAGCAGAGGAAAGAAACTGCAACCAATTGTTGGCATCAAAGCTTTAAATAGAATTCTTATTTAAACAAATCAAAATTCACCTCCAAACAGGATCAGGCTTTGAATGTCCTCTGAGCTACAATTACCGGCATCAAAAGGACCACTCATGAACTCCCACTTCACACAGCTCAAAACTGAAATCCCAAGTCACCAGTTCAAAGTCTGTAAGAGGTACTTATCTGAAATTATTTTTGTTTGGGTTATACTCATCATTCAGAAATAAAAACATGAAAGAGAACAGAAGAAAGAGTTCTGACATACTGAAGCATTTTGGTTTGACCCTTTCAGACAAAATATTTTGATATTTTATTTTGAAATGTTTTGAGTTATGCATTGAATGTTGGAACACAAAATGAGACCTTGAACCTTCACAAGGATTTTTGTGTGTGCGTATGAAACTAAAATATATGTTATGGTTTTAAAAAGAAAACCTTTTCAGTCAATTATTTTCATGATCAGCTTTGCTTCAATTTGTTCTGTAAACTTAAGAAGTGAAGTGGAAATTTTACCATATGAGTCTAATTGCGTATGATCAAAGATCATTTTCACTTGTCCATATTGAGCAGAGCAAACCTTTATACACAAGCAGAGGGATGGATGGATCAAAGGACAGATGGATGGACAATCTATCATAAGCACAGCTGTCAGAAAATTTTCCATAAATTTGTCTATTTTCTCTGCAAGTACTGCACCTCACACAGCAAATGAGGAATTACACACTTAGGTGTCTGCTCTGCTTTCAGCAAAAGTAATAGCCCAACATTCTCAGCAGATCAAACCAGCTGCGAAATTGTCAAGAATGACTGGGTGCAGTTTACATTGACTGCAGAATCTGGGCCGCATTGTTTTCAACAGATGCCTCACAAAGTCTTGCAAAGTTCTCTGACCTTGAAAGTTTGTAATTAACAACTTTTTTTCAGACCTTTACAAAACCAGCTAGTATCACTAACACAAATGATAGACTGTGGGGTTTTTTCTGTATTTCTGTTAAAATATAAAACTTAATACAGATGCTAATTACATCTCTACAGTAAGAAACATTTCCTCTTTCAGAGGTTTCATTTTTAAGATACAATTATAAAAAAAAAGCTCAATTGATCTCAACTCTTTACCAGAGTGCAGCTAATTCAATTATTTATAATTGTCTAAGTGATATGGCCAAGGTAATTTCAAAAGATCATTCCACAAAGGCAAACTGCTGTGGCAAGCCATGTCTCTCCTCCTGTTATGGATGACAGGCAGGCACAAGGTTATTAGAAAACTAAGATGAAGCAATTGTGATGTGATGTTTCCCTGCAATCTGCAAACAGGTTTAAATCAGTACCTGGTAGAAAAATTGGAATAAGTAAAAAGTGTCAAGAAAAAGTCCCAAGATTCACCTCGAATATGTGAAAGACTTGCTGGGTCACCAAACCTGAGCTCTGTAATGTTTGTAGAAGTAAAATCTTTTTTACCAAAATGACTGCAAAATAATACACTAGGAATTCAAATGAAGAGCATCTCTTTGTAAAAATACAACTTCACCTAAGAGATAGAAGTGACATTTCCATCCATTATTGTACATTTTCCCTAAGTCACTCAGATTTCCATTTAACCCTGCAAACTGATGTTTCCAGATAGTTCAGAAAGGCAACAGTTTTTCTTCCTCCATCACTACTACCCTTTTCAGAAATTATTTCAGCCCACTGAGTGTGAATTATCAACTATATATGACATGGAAAGATAGCAGCATGACCAGGAGAATAATTTACCCAAAGTTTGTGTTTCCTGCATTTTCTGGATCGCTCTGAACAGCCTACATATATGTGAGAATCCCCTATATACATTTATCACCCAATTATAACCACAAGGCTGCCTGTACTCACCATAATGAGGATATGAGAATCATGAAAATGGTGTTTGGTAAACTTCTGATGCCAGGGGTTTATTTCAGTTTCACATGCATGAGTAAGCAACAAACAAGAGTG
This sequence comes from Origma solitaria, assembly GCA_013397895.1. Classification (NCBI taxonomy): domain Eukaryota; kingdom Metazoa; phylum Chordata; class Aves; order Passeriformes; family Acanthizidae; genus Origma; species Origma solitaria. The sequence goes on along the minus strand of VZRL01004082.1, from coordinate 174,442 downwards.
GTGGCTACAATTGTGTTTTACACTGAAGTTTCCTGCTAACTCTTTTTCCGAAGAAAAGAAGTGAACTCACAGAGAGATCCAAGGCATGAGAAACCATTTGCATGCTCCCAAATAATAAAATTTACTGAAAAGCTTCTCAGACTGGAAAAACTTGGCTGGAATCTCATGAGTTTAGTTTGTCATTCCTGTAAGCTTTCAAACATCCAGGTTTATATTAGAAATAATGAGAACAAAATTTCTGATGAAGTTGGGTATTTCTACTTCCTAGCAGGATGGAAGTATAAAGAAGGCCAAAAATAAAACACAATTTAGAACAAAACAAATCAAAACAAAACAAACAAACAAACAAAAAAAAAAAAACCCAAACAAAAATTACAGCAAACTATTTTATATCCTGGAAGCTACTGGACTCCAGTCTAGAAGGAAGTATAGTAGATTCATCTGTTCTTTCTGAATGTAGTAATAAGATAATTTGACTGTGACAGTGTTATAGCATGAACACTACCTACGCACCCTAGAACTGAATATTTGCAGTTGTTAATCGGTAGTTTCCCAAATACATTTTGAAATTGTATAGAAAATTCATGCCTATTGTCTTTTGATTTTAATAGGAGAGCTTTTCTTCACACCATTGAGATACAGACCAGGCAATTTATGGTGTTGTAGAACCTTAAATGTAATCTTCCACATTCCTTTCACTTCCTTGCTTTTTTCTTTGCTTCTTATATTATTTCATTAATATGTACTTAACTGAAAACTATATAACACATTCCCAAAGAAATTTTAGTTCTACAGAGGGCAAAGTCTTAAATCTCACAGACCACCGTAAGAGCAGGATTTCAGTTAAAATCCCATCCTAAGAAAAGGTCACACAATATTCAAGGAACAAGACCTTTTAGGATTTTCCTTTACCTGTAGTCACTGATGAAATTAGTCTTTATTTACTGATTATTTTTAAATAAAATCAAAGCATTCTGTTTACACTAAAAAAAAAGCAAGAAGGAACTGCTTTGTAGAAAGGAGGTTTCCAAGGAATGATATAGGTCTCTGGCATTAATTAAAAGATAATAGTCACAGAGGAATCGACCAGTGCCACAAACAATTATCACTTGAGACTATGTTCTCAAAAAGGGCAATTAGGGCACCATACATAGCTAATGAGAATTCTTAATTGATAATTTTTCATGCTCTTGGGTTAATCTTGTATTTTGTCCTTCATTCGTCACACATATAGAATCATCTAGTCTGCAGCTACTCAACTCACTGAACAAGAACGGTGTCACACAGAGAACGAGCTTTGAAGAGGAGAGATGCTTGTGTGAGCAGTGAGGAAATCTGCATTGCGCTTTAGCCAATATTGTGAAGGGGGTGGAGCAAAAAAACACACCCAAGAACTTCCTTCTTATCTTGGTTGCACCTGTGAAAATTAGGACTAAGTTCCATGACACCCCTGTGGTCACTGCAATATAAAGTAGACATCAGTGAGAAAATATGTTCTAATACTTCACTGGTCACCTCGGTACACTGCACACAATTCTCTCTTACTTTCATAGAGCAAAGAGACGTCAACACTAAGGGGCCTGGGGTCCCTCCACATCCATCTCCTACTCTTTGCAGCTTGCTAGTTTCTTCTGTCTCATTTGTTCAGTTAATATTCCTTTCAGGAATTGCTACATTAAGCCCATATATTTTGATAACAATTTTATCAACTCAAATGCTGCCAATATTAAGAAAATAAAAAAGAAATTTAAAAACTAAAAAGTGAAGTCAAATTATTTATGGAGAGAAAAGTAAAGGAAACTTTTTTACTTGAATCTTATAAACACATATTTTGGCCATAGAAGTTATGTTCACAAACAAGATACCAGACATATGTCAAGGCACAGGGACAAAGACATGCATGCTCTCCATCAAAAGCATAACATTGAATGAAAATAGTACAGTAAATCATTTTCCTTCTGTCTTTAATCCTCTTGATGACAAGCAAAAGGCAAAAACTCAATAAAACATTTAAACCTTTCCCCTTTAGGTCTTATAGGTCTTATGTTAACTTTGAGGCAGGTGGTTCTCATGGAGAAGTCATGGCTTGGTGGAGATAGATTACTTCATTGAGATGTTAGAAGCCACCTCTTTGCACCAGAAGGAATATTGTATCTATTCCTGAAAGCATGGAGATTCAGTGTTAGCCAAACAAAATTATACATGTTTCTAGTGTGCTCCAGCATGAATTCATCCACATGGTAAAGCCAACATAAGAAAGAATTGGAGTCTCATTGATCATTCTCCATAATTAATTACAATGGAATATTTTTAAATCGGTTGTTTTATCTCAAAAAGTAAAAAAGTATGTGGAGTAGACGACAATAAGCAGAAGTAATAACAGTGGAATTTGAGGGCTAAAGAAGCTACTGAGCAATATACTATTTCAAATAGAAATTTCAGAAACCTTGAAATAGAAATCTCCATTATCAATGTTGAATTCCTAGGATGAAGCTCTTTGTGCACACGACATGCCGTGGAAAGTCAAAAACCTCAAAGCCTGAATAGCTCAAGGAGGTTTTTCTTTTTAGACCAATTAGTATCTGCAAAGGCACTTTCCTATGGATACTGCCTAGTGTGAGGTACAATAAAATGCATGCAACATGTTGTTTTTGAAGCATAATGCAAATCCACCTATGTTCTACAGTCTGGTTGGTTTAGTGAGTCTGATTTCAGCAAACAAATTCTTGAGACATTATACAATTTTGCAGGAATGATAGAGACTGATGGAGCTCTGGTAGTCTGGTAAAAAGACCCCTCTGATCTACTTATAATTCACTACTTTCTATTTTGCTTACAAAATGGCCTATATTGTAGTAATAACATTTTCAGGAAGAATAAACTAGGAATACATGGAGGTAGTGTTTAGCAGTAAAATGAATCCTTGCTAGTAAGTACTTGTGGCACTCCAGGAGCAATCAGTGTCAGATCAACTTTAATCCCATTACTGCTATTAAACTCTTAAAAATCTCCACAAAAAGATGAATTAACAGAAGGATTTTTCATGCTTCTAAAATTAATTTTATTTTGGTTTTTGTTCTATTCATGGAGTGGGATGAAACTTTTCTCTTGGAACACCCAAAACTTTTGCTTCAGTATGACCTTAATCCTTTAATACTAAATAAGCCTGTGTAGCATTTTAACTCGGAGCATCATTACCTTGTCATCTCTTTAACTTTACTGTTTGGACTTCCAAATACCATAATGGTTTCTCCCTAATGCTTTTATTTATGGAAAAAACCAAAAAACAAAAACAAAAAGAAAAAATAAACACACGAAATAGCATCAACAAAAAGGTAAAGTTAGAGCATGTGGAAATTTACAGCTTACTTTTTCCTATTGATTCTCCTCCTTCTCAACTTCATTTATCTTTACATTTTAAAAGATTTTCTTAACTACTTCCAGTGCGATTTCCATTGTAAATGCCTTTTTATTTACCTTCTTTCATATGAGTAAGTCCTCTGGCCTATTCAAGGAGATGCCAACTCACCACTGGTTTGAAGCTGACCCATTGTACTAATCAGATATTTGTCTCAGCTGTGCTAAAATTCCATTAATGGAAATTGTGGTTAACTCCTTTGTGCCTTCTCCAAAAGCATATTCCTTTATCTATTTGCTATTAGAAAAAATGCTGGCCTTGACAGAGCACTATCAAACTACACTCATAAAAAAATAAAATTAAAACAATGTTTGGGAAAAAAAGCAAAATGAAACAAATTGTTCCAGTGGACAATTCTAGTAAATGTGGCAGTAATAAGACAGCTCATTAACATGTAGTAGAGCTGTGGGTCTTTAAATGGAAAATTCTTTAACTCTTTCTGGTTTTCTCCGTGGAGGTCAGGAAGAGACAAAGTAATAGTGAGAGATTATTTAAAGCATAGCTATTTCCAGCCTGCTGGGATATCCACGAAAGATTTCTTTCCTTGTGCAAGTCTCACGAGAACATGGGGTCCTCAGTGCGTGGAAACACAGACCTTGCAGGTACACATGATAGGTGATGCTAAGAGTTTCCTGTAGCAATAATTATGAACTTGATGAGGGACCAAAACTTATTTTCTTGCATTGTCTAAATACATTGTGTGCATCTGTAGCTGCTTGCAAACACTTTGTGGCAGGGTAGTCAGCAGCATAGCAGCTGGAAAAATGAAAGTGGCTGTAGTAAAGCCAAGGTTTGTGACACCAGTGTATTATAAAAGTACCCAAAAGGATTAAAATTACTTTAAATATCAGTATAAAGGTACTAAAATAGTAAAACTAATAACAACATGCAAGTATTTTCTACAACAAAGCCATACACAGTTTTGCATAACTGTATGAGCAATGTGATTACTGAAGTGGGAAATTTGAGTTCAGCTGCCCAAAAGAGACATCCAGGAAAGAAAGTTGCCAGACAAAGGACAAGATAAACAGAGGGGACAGTGTACAGGGATGACATCCTTCTACACAGACAAAAGAAAACAAGATTAGCAAAGACTCTCTTTCAGGCAAGGGAAAATAACCTAAAACCATTAGGCATCAGCAAGGAAATCTAGAGAAAAAAAGAGGACAAACCCATGTTGGGTCTGACTTCTCCTATCCAAAAGCTGATCAGGCCGATCATTGTCACATCCATGACCAAGAGTCACCATGTATTCCAGCCAACAGCCCTAAATATACGCCATTATTCCCTTGGTATTGCATCTTCGCAACTCATGCAGGCCATTAGTGTGAAGACTTACTTCTTTGTATATGTTGTTATGATGATTAATACTGTGTAAGAACAGATCTTTAGTAAGTGTCAGGCTGCTAATGAATTAATTTAGTGAAGCATTTTTTTAGAGTATAAAACTGAGCTGATTCATCAGTCTCTTAAACACTCCACCACTGCAATCTTTGTAACTGCCTGATTGATATGTACACATAGAGAAATATAAATTCAGTTGCAACATTATCATTCAATTTACTGCAAAGACAAGAAATCTAGATGTCTAATACTTTGCTAAACACCTTCATTCATGAAGGCAGCAATGACACTTTGGTTTCTACTTCTGAAAACAGAATTACAAAGGCAGGTGTTTTAAAAGTATACATTAAGTGGTTGAAAACCTATTTGCCTTGTGAGTCTATGCTAAAGCTGTAAGATTTAGAACAGTTGATTTCTGGCATCTGTGTCGCTTCCTTATAAATAAGATGTTGGCAAAACTTGTGTATTGCAGGGTTACATCTTCTTGTTGAACAGCAATAGGAATATATGGAAGTAAAATAGATAATGTCTCACAGGCCTTTGCAAGACTCAGGACTTGCAGCTAAAGGTCTTGCCAGTCACCACCACTTAATTAGCAAAGTAATGTACCATCTGTAAAAGAATGCGGTGTCTGGAGCCTCCTTTTTTGAAAGACTTCAAACTCTCATTATTTACTACCTCCTGTGTAGCTAACAGGTTGTGATGAAGAGCACATTGTGCACCCTAAATATATATAAACCCCATCACTGTCTCATTTGGGCAGAGCCCACATGAGCAGAGGCTGTGTGTGGTCTCTGTGATAGCAGTGAACCATTCCTGCTCTGAACTGATCTAAATTAAGTTGTTATGCTTTTGGAGTGGAAGACAGTGCCATGGCTTGGATGCCTACATCCTGCTTGGCTGGAAGCTGCTCCCTGCTGAAAGCCTCTGCCACCCCTGGGAGAGGAACAATCACCCCAAAACCTTTGAGATGGGGAGGTCAGACTGGATCTCAGTGGCCAGCTTCCAGTGGGAGCCTTTTGGTGTGCCAGTTCTCTTGGCTTGGCTGACACAGAGGGCTGGGCATAGGTATGGGGAGCACATTCCCCAAGGCTCTTGTCTATCTCTCTTTAAATCTCTGGTGTCTGTCAGGCTGGAGAGACATGTCAGCAACAGGCAGGAGAGCTGATACTCAGCCAGAATGGGTCCCCCAGTTGAAATGTGTGCAAAGAGGAGCCAGATAGCTACAGAAGTTTCAATATCCCAAAAGGGACTCCTGAATGCATGATGTGTACATTCTGCTCTCCTAAACCTTCAGGTAGGTAAGTTTCCTATAAAAGGTACCATAGATTAGATAGAAACAGCGCACTTAGGGAGTGCCTTGGAGTCAAAAGGATGTAAGGGACACCAGTTTCAGTGGGATGTATTTATTAGAATGTGGAGGCCTCCAAAAGAAAAGCAGGATCCCAAACCAGAAGTTAGAAAAAATCTTAGGGAAAAAAAAATAAAAGAAGAACAGGGGACTAGGTTGCTGTGTTTATGTTAGATACGACTCCACTATGTAGGTGCTGTTGAAGGCAACAGTCTCTGACCAGCAGCCCCAAGTCCTTCTCGCAGGGCTGCTCTTCATCTGTTCATCCCCAGACTTTATTGATACTGGGGGTTGTCCTGACCCAGGTGCAGTACCTTGCACTTGGTCTTCTTAAACCTCATGAGATTCCCATGGACCCACCTCTTGAGCTTGTCCAGCTCCCCCTGGATAGCATCCCATCCTTCAGGTGTGTCAACAGCACCACTCAGCTTGAGGTGATCTGCGCATCTGCTGAGGATGCACTTGATCCCTTCATCTGTGTCATTAATGAAAATATTAAATAACATTGGTCCTGATACAGACCCTTGAGGGCACCAATTGTCACTGATGTCCATCAGGACTCTGAGATAAAAAACCACCCTCTGGATGTCACTGTGCAACTACTTTTTTATCCATCTAGCAGCGCACTCATCAAATCCATCTCTCTCCAATGCAGAGAGGAGGATACTGTGGGGGACTGTGTCAAAGGCTTCACAGGAGTTACACGACATCCCTAGCCCTTCCTTTGCTTACTGATGTAGCCATTCCACCACAGCAGGCCATTAGGTTGGTTAGGCATGGTGTTGAATGTTTCAGGGGATGTGGAAGAAGCAAAGGGAAGAAGTGCTTGGCCTAATGACCATACAGGATTATAAAACCCGAAGACAAGAATGGGTGATGTGACAGCACAGTCCAAGGAGTGACTGATCCCAGGAGTCATGAGCAGGGATCTGTGGCCCTTCTACTGTACTTTAGACATATAAGAGAAAAATTATGCTAGATTGTAAGTTTTAAATGGGGAAATATGGAAGAAAAATAGTTATTGCCTCATATTTTTTTGTGGTTATTAGATAAAAAACATTTGCAGCTAACGGCCTTGCCAGTCAGCACCATTTAATTAAGAAATTGGTGGATTATTTGTAAAAGGAATATTTGAAAAAGGACACACTCTCTGTGTAGCAGACCGTTTGTCTGCTCCTTGCCAAGGAACCTGGCCGGGGACGCCCAAAGGGACCACGCGTCGTGGTGGCAGTCGCCGGATGGTCAGGCAGGCTCCACGGCTGACACGTGCCGCTTGCCCCGCAGGGCCGAGGACGGGTGGTTTGCCGGGAGGCGCGGCAGTCCAGGGCAGTCGAGCCCAGCGCAGAACGTCGGTAGGAAAGGTGGCGCAAGGAGACAAAGACGTGGAGCCACTGACTTGCCAAAGCAGATGTTTATTAGGAATAGGGAGCGGGCGTAGTGGAGCGTCTGCAAGCCTGGCAGAGCCAGCCTCGTGCTGTACTTTGCATGGGCTTAAAAGGGGGACACCGCAACCAATGAGGATGGGGGAAACGGGGTGGCTACAGAACTCCGTAAACCAATGACAAACACTCAGAGGCGAACCCTGAACACAAGAACGTTTTAACTCAAAGGGTAGCCCGAAGGGTCTAGAAGAATGGGCGGTGCAGGTGGACAAACCACTCCTAGGGTCGGCCCCAGTCCCTGAGTGGCAGGGAAAGGACTGGAAACTTAGGCGGAGTTGCGGGGAACCCACGCCTGGGACCAGCCCAGGGGGCGTCCCTATACCTCCGAGCCCTCTTCCTCAAAGCTGTCATCGAGGTCCTGGGTCGGGCCTTCCGGGGAGAGGGCGACAACCACAACTTGCCCCTCAACATCTCTGGAGCTTCATTATCTGAAGGATTTCAATTGCTGTTATTTACCACCTCCTGTTTATCTGACAGGTTTGGTGAATAACAGGGTTTACCCTAAAGCTATATAACGAGCAAAACTGCACCATTTGGGCAGAGTGTTTTGGCTCTGCTGCTCTCTGATCTCTCCCATAGCTACAGGAATAAAGTGCTCCTGCTCTCACCTCATCTAAGTTGTTTTCCCGCTATTTCCATGAAAAAATACACAAACTGGAAGCAAACAGGGCTACTAGGGCGAGCCACCTTACTAGTTTCATATCTCTCAACTTTCATCATAAACTGAACATATTAAACTATCTTTCATATATGTTTTTTTCTTTCTTATCTTTTTTTCCTCTCTGAATATCTATTATTCTCTGCCTTTGGAAACAATTTAAAAGCAATCAAACCTAAGGAACTGATAAATAATGTGAAGTGGTCCTGAGCCATGCATATAGAAAAGCATGACCTCACTAAAAATGTGGTGTGTAGTTTTAAGTATGAACGAGATATAAAGGGAGATCTTCAATCCCATTTTAATGAAAAAATATCCCCACACTAGTTCCACCATTTGGCTTTTTGCATGCACAAGAATCATTGTATTTTAGGGTATTCTAAACACTGTCTAAGCACAATCCTCATAGAGCCAGACTTGTCAGCCTTTCTTATGGTGCTCATCAATAACTGAAAGACTAATATGGATAAACTTGACAAATTTTTTGTTCTGCTGAATTTCAAGCTACAGATCCCCATAATGGCTAGCACAGTGCTTGTCTCATGTGCAAGTTCCTTGTGCTCAAGTGTTCCAGAAAGGCAGTTAAGTGGCAACAGCTTTTTCAGAAAGTGTGTATTTTGACAGAGAAATGAAGGCACACATTGGTGTGCAGAAAGAAACAAGCTGACCTTAGACTTCCAACATCAGTAAATGAAACTGAAGGCATTGAAAATTATATTCTATTTATTTAAATTCTATTTGCAGGCAGAACAGATGTTTATAAAGAAAGTCAGTCCTATAAAGTATAAGTTATAAAGAAAGCTTCAGTCTTAAGATATTTATGAATGGGATTTTCAGTGGGAAAAGCTGCATGAATTCTCTACTTCCCCATAGCCCTTCTAAGTAGTGATGAGTCATGAAAAGCAGGATGAATCCATGCATTGTTGGAAAGTGAATTTTAAATAGAGTATGGGTGTTGTCAATATCTATGCAAAATGTTGCTGTGTCAGTCCATGGAACAGTAAATGAGAATTCATGCCACAAATATCCATTGTATTTATCATATTTACTGGTATTCTCAACAGGGTGCTTTTCCCCTACCTTAATAGGAAATCCTTTTAATCAAATAGAAAAAAGAATGAAAGAAGATTACAGTGTGCTTGCCCATCTATCTTTACTGAGTGCTATAACTTTAAAAAGAATCTATGAATTACATCACTAATAAATGCCTTATTTATAAGACATAATTAAACAGAAAAATTGTTTTGCTATAGTAACAGTATAAATAATGGCTGTTAACTGCAAATTGTACTTTCTTCCCCTTTACCATGACAATCTAACTACTGGTTACTGGCAGTAATTAGTCATGTTCAAGGACATTATTGGTTTCAAAAATTCAGCGTGTTACCAAAATAAAACACATTTTCCAATCATGATGTTAATATTTCTACATATTGAACTTCTAGCCATAAATAGGATGACAGTATTGAAAACTAAGATTTTTAAGATTAAATGTCTGCTCTACTTTAATTTTTGCCACATGAAAAGTTAGAAAAAGCACTTCAAAATTGTTTTGGTTTTGGCTGTACATTACAGTTTAATTTGTATTTTGTTCCCTGGTTTGTTAGAAGTACATTTCCCATTGACTTTTCCCATTTATCTTCAGAAGACATGATTACTACATGGCAAGTAGTAAAATCATTGATTTTCAAAAGAAGGTGAGAGACTTTTCCTGTTGGCAGTGAGGGTGAAAGGCATTTAGACACTTTGGAAGGTCACACTGATTTTTCCATTGACTTTTTTCACCTTAATAAATACAGTCTGACAAATGCTCATGCAGCACTTAGGATCTCAATTTGAAACAAAAGTGAATTTTAAATAGAGTGTGAGTGTTGTCAAGCCTGGTGCACAACAGAAAGCTTCAGCCTTTGAACATCTAATTCTGGCAGCAGTTAAACATAATGCATTCACACTACACATGATTATACAATAAATCAGAGCCACTAACATGCTTATTATTTGTCTTCCTGACAGATTTTTATGAGTACCAACATTACTGTGGTGTTTTTTTAAGCAAGAACTTTCATAACCTGAGACATAATTCTTCCTCCTTGAAATAAATAACATTTCTTTCAACACTTCCTCTGTCACATCTCTAACTTTAAATACATTCCCTTGATCCCTCTTATGCCTGCTATCAATATGTCTTCAATGTCCATGGACTTCTAAAAGCCCTTCTGTTTTTCCCATGTTCAGCATCTCCCCAAATCAGCCCAAGATATAGACAATGCACATAAAGTTCCCCCTTCACCTTTGCAGAGACACATGCACATATCTAGCATATGTTTGTAGATCAGAGCATAAACCACTTCTATTTTTATTGCTTGTTTTAACATATATCATGAAGTTTCTTGATTAGTCCCTCAATTGAGAATATGTTACTTTTTTAAAGAAACTTTGCTATTAATTTAAAATTAAAATGACTGAAAGTGATATACCCTAAATATTTTGGAAGAGTTCCAAACTTTGTTAATATTGAATTGTAATATGCCTGAGGCACTTAACATACATTAACTTCATATTCACTGCCTAATTTTAAACAGAATGAGACAAAACTCTAAATAAACAGCATGCTTATGGACAATGAGACATCATGGTGCATATCTACAGTTATTAAAAATGACCTCTCACAAAAATATCATCAAACTGGACAAAACACTCATTTTAGGAGAAACAAAGAGTATCTAGCAGAGTTCTTCCTGAAATGCTGGCGAGAAAGAAAGAAGGCTTTCTGTTGACCATCAGGAATTACTATTGTTTTTTTCCTCAACTAGTTTAGTTTAAAGCACATACTTTAAGCAAAGCTATCAGGTTTCAGCATGTGGGAACACATCATTACAGAAAGAAAGCTCAGACTGACACCACTGAGTGTTTTGTTTGAAGAAAGATTTCACAATCAACTATTTCCCTCTTGAAAGCCACACTGGTATTTGATCCCTTATTAAAACCTGGATGACCATTTTGTTTTGTTTTGCTTTTTAAGACATTCTGAAGAAGACAGAGCTGTTTCAATCACATACAATGCAACAAAATGATCGGGAAAGTACGCTTTTACCCTTCCTCTACAGTTCCTATTGCCTGGATTTAATTAAATAAAGTATATTCCTCCACTCGTAATTTTTTTTGTTTCATGAGAGGACTGTTCACCCCAGACATTTGTCTTAATTGAACAGTCATTAGCTACTTTCTCAGTTCAAAATTTCAGATAACTTATTGTAAATGTAATGGAAAAGATTTTTTTCTCTCATGACACTATGAAGTTGTTACAAATAAGTAATAGAGAAGAAAAAAAAAAGGTAGATTCTTTAAATACTTATGATTAAAAAAAAATTAATAAATATATTTTACTGACCCAGTGAAGCCCACCTGCATCAAATCACTGCTGTCACTGGGTTTGTTTCATGTGAAGAGTATTCCCTAAAACCTACAAACTGCTTTCACCAGTAAGAGTATATTAAAAATAGCTTATTCTGCTCTGCAGGGCCATCATCAGTACTGCCGATGAGCACACCACGCTCCTGTTACAATTTTCAGACAAAGCAGCTACAAGAGTAAAACAAACCACAGTTTTCTCCATGTGAGCTCCTACGCACAGTGCATTCTTTCTCTACAAACACAAAGCCTCTTGGTAACCGAGATAAGGTTCTGAGAACTTAAAAAATCTGTTTCAGATATTTTCAGCAACTTCACATCCACCAGAATATGTAGGTATTTTTCAGTAGATTTTTATTTCAAAGCCCTCAAAACCAGCTAAAATGTAAAACATTGTGCTAGACAAAAAGCCAGTTAGGAGAAGAATTTTTAAAAACAAATGAAAATTAAGAGACAACACTGTTAAAAGACTTAGCATTTGCATTTCTCAGAAGAAACTAATTTAGAGAAGATGCATGATAACTGGTAGATCCTACAACCAAGAGTCTTTTGACATACAGTTTCTAAAAATAACATATTTGAATTTCATGGGAACAGAGATATATTAAATAAAAGTGCAGCTACTACACAGTAAAATACAAGGCAGGGCAACATTTTTGCCCACACAGCTTTATACTCAGAGGAGTTTCACTGTACACTTGATGCTTATGTTTATGTGAAGAAAGTAAAACATAGGTTGTTAAACAAAGCCAGATTTTGATTTAAGCATTACTTGCAAGATTTACATAGAGCACAGGAGAAATGTACACTTAGATTTTTGTGTCATAGGGCTCTGCTGTAAACTGTCAGTTCATGGGAAATCTTGTGAAGCAAAGCAAAATCAAATATTTTTGTTCTAATTCAGAACAACATTTTTAAAGGAAAATAAAACAAAGAATTCTGACTGGGGATTTCTATCACATTTCTGAGAAATCCAAATGTTTTGTTTCAGTTTCAAAAATACAATATTAAAAGCATTAACACATCCTGAAATGAAATATTGTCCCTTGCTCCTCCACCAATCTAACATGTCTCCATAATTTTGAAGTAACCATGTTTATTCTGAGCAAAGGAATGTGAGTAATCAGGCAAAATCTGTCTTCTTTGGAGTACATGAGCTTCTGTGATAGAAGCTCATAAATCCATCCTTAACCAGTAAGTGCAAAGCCGCTTCTTTGCTTCACACAATACAGGAGAGACACTTAAGACATTAAAACAATCATACTTTTACTTGATTGAGAAGACCAGTAGCTGGAATATGAGGTTTTGGGGGAAGCAAATAATCTCCCAGAAAAGAAAAGTTTCCTTTAATTGTGCATTTAGTGTAAAGAATTTTAAGGGACGGGCCTTTTTCATGATTACTTAATTTGAGTTACTGAACTGTGCTTAAGGTACAGACCTCCAAATCATGAAAATACAAGTGAAGGGGGGAAAAAAAGCTTTTACTCTTTTTCATGAGCAGTAATTAAAAAAAAGAAAAGAAAAGAAAAGTAATTTTGGCTGCAATCAGTTGAACTGAATGACTATTGCACTGTTTAAAGTTGAACTAATGGATCTCAGAAGTATCTAGTAAATATTTTCAGGCTGAATCTTCTGGTTATTACACATGCAATTAGAAGTTGACGAAAAAATCCCTAACGTTAGCTGTTGTGAAAGATTCTTCCCTCCCTTTCTGCCTTCTCAACCACCCAGATGTAGTAGATTTCTATAGTTTAAATGAAGTAGATCAGTTATCTTCTGAATGTTTGCTCTACAGTCAAATTTATACTTATATACATATACACATTCATATATACATAGATACACGTGTATATATATAGGTAGATTACTCTCGTGGTGAATATATATGACTATACCCCTTTAAAGTAATATATTTTCAGCCAATGGACTGGACTAACCTACAGTTCTAACTGAACCTATCTCTTATCTACCGGGCTTAGATATATTCCCAATGACATTTTCCCCTGTCTACAGTGCCTGTTTAAAAGGCTTCTGTCCCTTCACCTGCCTCTGATCAGTTCTTCTGACCTCACTATTGCAGCTCACTTCCAAAGAAGCTTTTAGAAAGTTTGGTTTTGAAAAATGGATTACTTAAAATAAAAAAAAAAAAAAAAAAAGAAGAAGAAGAAGAAAAAGAATAGCCTGTCTCAAAGTAAGTAGAAGCAGAACAAAATACAGGAGGATACAGGCACATACTCAGAAAAATGATGATTCCCATTGTGACGTTGTAGGAAACCCAGCTAGAAACAGTGACCCCTTGCTAGCCCCACAATTACTGTCAATTTCACTTCATACTATGAAGAAAAAAAAAAAAAAGTTTTCTTCAGTTATTATCTTCTGATTTTCTGATTTACCTTTGAAATTTTGGGACCCTTCAAGTAATTCTTTCAAAGTAGTGAGTTAGCAAAAATATATGCTGAATTGTGGAGGATAAACACTGTGATGAGACTCAAAAGATTTCCTCTGACATAGCTCTCAACATCAATGAAAATGGTAATTTTGCATCACTGCAAGCATCTTATTTTAATTGATCTGTGCTGTTCATTTAAAAATCCCAACTCCATCACATCAGTGCTTTTTGCATCTGAAGGGAAAAAAACATGGGAATGGGAACTGCTCAGCGTTTAACACAAAAATAATTGCCACCTTTATTTATCAAAATAGTCTCTTTTAAAAATGTTGCATCATGTATGTTCTCAAATGCTTTGCTTTCCATCTTAAAAAAAGGCAGACCATATTCAGACACTGAGACTTCTATCAGGTCTTCAGTAGAGTATTCATTCCCATGTAACTCTACCTTTGAAGGTCTCAAGCTCATAAGCACATATAAATTTATAAAAATTAAATTTATTAACGCACATCAGAATTTATTAATCTACATTTTCCAAACACTAACATGCTGAAACAGTTATGTTCCTACACAAACGGAGCATGTGAACAGATGTCCACAGCAGCCTGGCTGATATCAGGGGTGGCAAAGCACAGAGAGGTGTCTTTGCAGATTGCTTGACATTTAACATGCTCGATTTGTGCAAAGGAGAACCAATGATATTTCTTCATGTCCACTTATGTGAGGAAATGCCATGGAAATGCTCAGCATATCAGATCTGGCTCACAGATGGACCTGCTCCATAAACACCCTTCATTGCAGAATTCTTCACTGTTTGATATTTCTCAGAATGTACCATTGCCCTTACTGGCTGATGGCTCATTCCTGCCATAAGCAATCATGGGAATATCCATTACTCAAAAGGAAATGGGCTAACACAGAGCTGGGTGAATGCCCAGAACTGCACATAGCCTTTGACACCTGCTCTGCTCTGCAGCAGATCGTGCTGGATACGTGCATGACACCCATGAGAACACAGCACATTCAGTGTCCCTCTCACCCAGCAGCGAAGTGTCCCTTGCTGGTGATCCCTTACCCCAGGAGGTAAGGTCTGATCTAAGAAAGGCAAGTTGAGGCAAGAAAATAGTCACTTCAACATTTTATTAAGTCGGAGTTCAGTCCTTTCACACATGTACCCTTACTCAGGGTTTAGAGTGACAGAATTTCTATCGCTGTAAAACAGGATTCCATGTATAAACAGTTCGGTCATTCTTTACCACAGTTGTCATGTTCACAGTCACTATCTAGATTAGATAGTTTGTCACCAAAGACAACTGAATTTCTTGGGAATAATATTCGGTTCCATACTGATTTAGCTGTTCTGCTCCTGTCACCAGAAGCTTTTCAGATTACTAAATCAGACTGCATTATCCTTACGCAATATAGAGCCTCACACCACAATTATCTCTGCTGACTTCCCTAGGACTGTTCCTGGTAGAAGTAATTTATTAAGGTTATTAGCCTACATATCAAGGTTTCAACATATTTTTTTCCAGCTCTGACTACAAGGAGCCCCTTTAGCAGCACTGCAGAACCAGTAAGATGGTAATGCCACACTGTCGCAATCAAATGGGTCATTTTACACACTTTGGGATTTTTTTCTATATCATCTTACAGCACTCTCATTTTCTTAATAGAAAATATATATATATGTCTTGCAGCTTTCCCCACTAACTTTTTTTCAAGATGCTAACCTGTATCACAATTTTTCACCACTTATAAAATTTTACGTTTTAATACTGTTTGCATTTTTTAATTTACCTACGACTTTGTGCACATTCTCCCTTCTCTTCTCCTTACCTGAACATCCTCCTCAAGCCCTAGTCTGTAATTTCACTAGTTCCTTTCCAGTTTGTGCTCTAAATGATTCAACAAGTTATGACTTACTTTTATCTTCTGTTTCCTCTGTGACTTCATTTTTTTCCCCAACACTGTTCTTTCCTCTACCCCACCAATATAACTTTCCCCAAACTCTACAAACACATCAAAACTCTCTGAAACACAGATAGCTAGAAGCTGATCAAGTATCATGGAAGAACTACCACATTGAAATTGATGATCTTTTATAATTTTTCCCAAACTCATTTGTTACTAAGCTCTAGATAACCCTAATTCAGATTGACTTTATTGTCATGATTTCGCAAGGTAGACCTCAGTTCAGAGAAATAATATAATGAGAAAAACACTATTGTTGCTTCTATGCAGAGCTTTTACTTGTAAGACATACCATGAAGATGTGTTTCATTATTAATCCAGTCTCACTTCCATGACGCTAAAATGTGACCAGCATTTGAACAATGATTAGGTGTTTTTATTTACTAAACAAAATAAAAGTATATTTTCTGTAGAACCGAAGAAGTGAGATTTTCAGGTAAATTATTTCTAAATCAATTAAGATAGAGATATTTCTTAGAAGCATGCAGAAAAATAAGAAAACTCTTCTTTATGGAAAACACAAAAGATGTAGGGCTCCTAACTGACAAAATGCAGAACTGTTACCTTGCTTTTTATTTGCTTTAGTTAAAACTGTACTCATTTTTCACAGAAATACCAAGAGAACCTGTCATCAAATGCAGGCACACAGACAATCTCTTACATTCTTGAGTGTTAGGCATCAGCATTTTACTAAATTATGATTCCATTACGACTGCTCTTCTTCTCTTAACCAGTAATGCCAAGTCACTATTTTAGCAGAACAAATTTATAAAGAACCCATACACTGGTAGGGTAGATTTATTAATTAGCCAAAGGTAAAGGCAGAGACTGGTAGAATATAGAACAACCCACTGTAGGAGAGGAGCAGATTCAAGTCCGTCTGAGGAACTTGAAGGTTCACGAGTCCTTGGAACCTGATGAGATACATCACTAAGCAAGCACAAGAAAAACTACAGTTTAATGTTAAGGATTAACTAACAGGCTTTAATTTCTAGGGTGAGACAGGACTACTACCACAGCTGTGAAAGGAATACTGTGTTTTCAGGATGGCAAAAAATCTTCACTTAGGCAATATTTAAGGACTATTTTTCAGCAGGGAATGAAATCGGCAACAGAATGAGGAATGTCTATTTGGAATGGATTGGCAGCCATGCACATCAATTTTATAGCTGAATACATATTTTAAGTGCAGGGAAATTAAATCCATCAATCTGTAAAATTTGTAAAGTATTTTGCATATTTTATTTCATAATTTTTAAAGGTTAATTGAAACTTGAAACCTAGCACAGAAATAGATTACCGATAACCTGTTATCTGGGCACCCTGATCTACACTTTTCTGCTGTAACATAAAAAGACTTATCCAGACACTAAGAAATTGCATTCTTCATAGTGCCCAGATTTATGACACATTTAAGGCAAGCGCAGTTGATGCAGCTTTGTCACCTCTAATCCCCAGCTTTAGGGCAAGTAGAATTCATTTTAGTGATTATTCTTTTGCAACACAAACACAAAATATCAATACTACACCGTCACTCCAGAAGGGTCAAATTTTGTTGGCTTTTTCCACATCGGTACTTATGCTGGCTTCCAAAAGACTATTGTATGAATAAATAATTTTTTCCCTGTCTCCCAAAACATTAGCAGTATCTAAAAGAATAAATAGTCAGCAACAGGTGCATAGCAAGAAAAAAACGAGAACAAAGCTAAAAAATTTCCAAGATGGAGTAGAGTACAATAACAGACATAAAGCCTTAAATAAAATTTAATCACTAGAAAATTAATCAAACCACATTGAAATGAGAATGTGCGATCTCCAGCATCCATGGGGGCAAAGGAAATAAGAATTCAGTGAATCTCCAGGCGTGAAGAACAGAATAAAGAATTACCCACCTATCAAATCTTTTGTCTGGACTCCAGCATTGTTTCTGGATACCTTTGGATCTTTGCTTCAAGTACTGGGGATAACCAGTGGGGATGAGAGGAAGGACAGGCCGACAAAACCCATTTTGCCATCATAACCCTCACAGAAATCTGAAGGCAAATAAACATGTGTTCCTGCTCCTGGCTCCTGAAAGCTGTAGCATACTGAAATAAAAGCAGAATCAGAGTCTAGCGGACAAATGTGCAGAGAGAATATTTTGATCCTGCAACTTGGTGTGTATTTGGTATGTATTCAGAAAAATTGTTACATAAAAAATTCTATAAAGTTACAATATGTATGTGTAGGCATTCACACACACACATACATGTACTCCTACTACCATTGGAAAGACATGAAACTACAGAGCCCTTACCCAGCCACTAATACCCTCCACTATTTTTCCTCAGATTATTATAATATGTACTCCCACTAAGTTATCTGGTAAGAGTTGCCAAGTTATGAACTTGAAGGCGAAAAGCTGTCTCCTACAGATCTTATAAACATGGCATGGTCTCCAAATCTGCATTGGTGCATAGCTCCACTACATGGCATTTAACCTTTTCTTCAAATAATCAAGGATTACTCAGAAGAAAGAATGAGCCAGCTAAGGAGAAATGTCCACTGCTCTGCAACATCTTAGTTAACTGCATTTAACTGAGGTACTGGACCTAACTCACTCTTGCTTTTAATTGTCATGACTCACAATCATAATGTTATACTGAACCACACTATTTCATTATCTTTCATATTGGTATAAGATCACACTGTTTTTCAAAAAATTCAGCTGTACAAATAACTTTGTCTAATACTTCTCGTATTTCAGCAAGTCTGTGAGCCATTTCAATCAAAAAGCACTGTATAATGTACTTAACATTCCACAGATTATTATAAATGCATGTCTGACAAATTTTCTAGTGAGCCAGCATCACTGAAGTTTGCAGTTGTCAAAACTTTGCAACCACAGAACCCTCATAGATTCAGTTAAATTAGATTCCTAATAAGCTGCATCATGACCTGAATTTCATTTCACAAAATTTATGCTAGTAACTAAAAAGAAATTTCTCAGTTGCATAGCTTTATATCTAAATTATTAAAAGTCCTGCTTTGAAAAGAAATGTATTAGTGAAAAAATTCTGAGACTGCATAAATGTACTAAACAATCATGTCACTGAAAAGACGTAGCATGAAAAGGACAGAGTAAGTTTTCATACCTATGCCTAAAGAGGAAAACAATTAGGTAAGTTCATAACATGATTGCAGAGACTCGAGATTTTGTGTTCATGGTCAAATTTTATTATGTGTTGAACCTGTATATATATATACACATTAACCCACAAGGTATCATGCAGAAAAACTGGCAGCTCTCCTGGTCTCTGTTTTATTTCATTTTATTGCAAAGAGTGCACAATGACAGCATTTCGGGTAATTGTTCCCTTACAGACAGAATTGCACATTTTCAAATTCCACATCAGAAGCGCACAAAAATATCTTTCTCTTTTTCTTCCTGAAGAATTAGTAGTACTAGTTAGGACTCTCTCTGTTTATGAACAATGTTAAGAAAATCAGTGTGTTGGTTTTGTCAGTCAACACCCTCAGGGTAACAGCTCTCTTATCCTAAAAATCACCTTTATTTTTTCAGTATACCCACACAGTATGTAGGAATCTCTTAAAGTTAAGAATTTATTCCCTACTGAACCTATCTGTGTTGTGAACCTCTTTTCTTAGGAGTTCTAAAGAGCAAAAAAAAATTAAAATTCCCTACAATTAAAAATGGTGGATGAAAGCGATCCCACTTTAAAACAGGCTTGCTAAAAGACAAGTAAAGGTAGGAACTATGAAGGGGGGAAAAAGAAAATATAGAAATTAATATATCAATTAACAGGCAGCACCATTAGAAATCACTGTGCACTAGCTCTCTGTAGGAAAGTCTGAGAGCCCAGCACCCTTATTCCCACAGAGCTGAAGCTTCTATTTTACAGCAAGTTAATCACTTAGGCACATCAGCAAAATGCCTCCTTTCTGTCTCAGAGACCTTGCATTCAATTATTCTGTAGTGTAGAAGAGTCTCAGCAAAACACAGCTCCCCACTGTCAAAGCCAAGCAAGCTTTTAGAAAGTGAGTTAATGAATTGGAATTTCTTTATGCCAAGGACCAAAGCCACATCTTGAATAAGCTCTCTAAACTTTAAGTTGTTGTGTGAGACTCTTCAGCTGTGTTTTCTTAATAAAACAGCAGCTTGCCTATATTTTATATTGTGTCTAACGCCTGAGAACTGCTTTGTGAAACTGGTACTGAACAAGCTACTCAGAATAGCTTAACACATGGGGAAACATAAAGACAATCCTATTTGGCAGTCAGCATGGGTTAACAATGATATACTCGGTTTCTCTGAGATTACAGTGCTGCTTGGCATACAGGAAGGGAAAAGTTTAAGCTCCTGGTAAAATTTAATGCATGAAGTACAGAAATAAAACTCATGTGATTGTAGTTTAAGAGTTGAGTGCATCCATTGGTTCCCTGCATTTGAGAACAGGCATTAATGTAGCTTCAAACGCAGTCGTCAATGCAGTTGAAAAGTACTTGCTGTACCAATCCATTCAAAAGCAGAGCATTCCAGGGCACATCAGAATCTGCTGTAGAGATCTGTAACAGAAAAGTCAAGATGGTTCTGTGTGGTGGAGGGGGAAGAGGCCCTGAGTGTGGGAAAAAATAATAGGAACAAATTGCAGAAGAGCAGTCTACGCTGCTGGGTCCCACCATACACCTGTGTGCACTTTCTCAGTATGCTTAGGCCATGAAACAAAGCTGTGATAATTTACTGGGGTGGAATGGAAATACTGCTTACAGCCCGCTCATAAAGGGCACAAAGACTATATAAAAAGTTAGTAAATGCTAACCAACCTAAAACCACAGGAGAAGCAGACTTGTAATATGGTATTCTCTGTCCCATGCCTCACCCAAGAATTCATGTAAGGACTGAGTGGGGACATAAAAAATGTACGTGTTTTGAGGCTAGACTGCCAAATGCATGTATCTCAGTCCTTATGAGCTTTTCCCTATGGAAGCATGAATGTGAATGAGTAAAGCTAATTTTGCTTTAATTTTTGGAAATAAACACATCTCCTTTTCCAGTAAGAGCTTTCATGCAACTTTTCTGTACCACTGCAACAGTTTTTCCTCTACCATTTTTGAGGAGTCTAGCATTTTTCTTAGTATTTTTACATGGAAATCTTCAGTGCAACAAGGGCTTCTTGCCCATATGGTCAGCCATCCTCCCATCTGTTCTTTAACCACATACATTCAATCTTTTTCTAGGCACTCTTATAGTCTCTTAAGTGCCCGGAGATAGATCTTCATTCTGTCCTGAGCAGCAGCTACTGAGGAGACAGAGAAACATCCACTGAGGGAACAAAAGCTTCTTCAGTGAAAAGCAGAAATAAAACTCTTTCAGGCAGAGCACAAACAAAAGCTTCTCTGGTACCAAGACAAGTCTAGCAACAACACTGACTGACACCTGAAGACAACTTCTTCATCCCCTCTTCGCATGTCCTACAAGCCTAAGGCTACTAAAATTTAGCTAAGCACATCTACACATATCCAGGAGACGAGCAGCTTTTCATGCATACTTCTCCAATTGCTAGTGCCCTTTTTAGCACTGGAACACAGGACGCGAGGACATGGGGTCAAATTTGACTTTTACAGCTGGTTTTGTAGCTGTTTCTTTCACAATACACAGAGACTTAAAAGGTAAAATAGGCAAAACCTTTCTCTGACAAATGAAGAGAGCCTTCTGGGACTGCTTTAGGTAAGAAAAAACTTAAATTTCTGAGCACCAGTGGTGTTTTTAGTGCCTTATTTTAGATTTTATGTGTCTGAACCCTACAGTAGACCCAGTTATTCATGTTTACCATGCTGAGTAATAGAATATTTAACTGTCGTTGAAGTGACCTTACATCACCCAAAAAAACTAAAAAAACCCCCCCAAAACCCCAAAAAAACAAAACAAAAAAAAAATCCAAAGAAAACCAAAATCTTCCATAGGATTTCCTTGAAAACTTCTGCAATTTTTGCATCTTACTTATGGACTTTTAAAGTTTTTGGGAAAACATGTCAAGTACACTCCTCTGATTTTCAATGATTTTACAGCATCTACCCTGAAACATTTCTTCCAGCAAATGTTCTTCCAGTGCAGCAAAACTCCCTCAAAGTGTAAAAGCAAGGTCAAATTTTGATAATAAAAAGAGAAAAAAATCCATCACTTCTGAAGGAGAAGCAATAATAAAATTCAAAATTATAGGTCATAAAAGCCTCAGCTGAGACTGAGGCTTTCTATAGCTAAGCAGAATGGTTTGACTACCTTCAACATGACAAAACAATCAATGAATGCCCACAGAGACATGATTCTGACCATGGAATTGAAAAACTATTGCAAACTTAATAACAAAGAAGAAAGCCAGACACAGCTAAGTATTTACAATTCATGCACAAATACAGTACTTTGAGTAGCCCATATAATTTCTGTAGATTGTCATCACTTTGCAACTACCTCACCTCTGGGTATGCCCTGAGCACTTACACATTAATCAGGATTAGGCTGGGTCAGCACTTGGAAGGCATTTGGAAGCGAGTTTGTCAAAGCAGAGCACCTGGATGCTGCTGGCTCATTGTAGCTCATTCCTCTATCATGAATCAATTCTGCATGGGGTGGTTAAGAGTTGTACTAACCTAGGTGATAAATTGCAAATAACTATGAGAAGCACCTGAGGTCACTGAAAATTCTGCAGCATTTATACAATGTTGATGCTCAGTCTTCTGGCCCTCACGAATTTCCACATGAAATAAATTAACCTTAATGCTACTAATCTCAGCAGCGGCTAAGGAGTGTTTGTAGAGCAGCTCTCCAAAGCTTGCCCTCACTTCAAAATGATGCCAGTGAATGACACAGTTGAATTTTTCCTCAGTGCAAATCTTTTACTTTATCCAAACTTTGCATTCAATATTTTTATTCATGAAAAATACATCAACATATATGACTATAATTCCATTAGCTGTTGTTTGATGGTGACATCTTTCCACAGTAACTCTCTCTCTGAAAATGTTCTTTCTCTGGATTCTCCGACCAATTTGCCATCTTCCCAGCATACTCCCTCCTATAAGGCTACATCTAAATCAGCCTCTTTATGTCCTCTAAATATAATGCCTTTTATCTTCTTTTCTTCTACAACTACTTTCTGACTGCACAAAGACTCTTGGCAGCACAAAGAGAAAACAACTGGCCTTGAGAGTCATGAAATAATGCTGGTTGCAAGTTTTTTTTAAAAGAGCTTTATAATCAGATGCTGCTGTTATTCTCTGAATGATATAGGGTTTTATTTTCAAAGTGATGTGACAGTAAATGCAATTTGGATATTTTAGAGAACAGTGTATCAAGGGCAGCTACACCTAAACTTCCCACTATTACAATGCAGATACCAGTTATCACTTAAAAATACACATGAAAGATCTTATTGATTTGTGAACACTAAAAATTCAGCTTTAAACCACAATTTTAAATCATTTGCAACTTTGGAACAAAGGCTTTCTATACACCTTGCAAATATCTTTACTGAACAAACACAAAAGAGGATACTGAACACAGTGAGCTGGAAAAGGAAGAGTAACAGATGACTGCCCTGGTAGGAAAGTAGTCAAATTAAACTATTCTTAATGGCGTTAGTTTATCATACAAAGACATTTAATTTATTTCATTATTCTCTGTGGCCAGCTATAGCACCACAAAGCCCTAGCACATTCAAGGAGATGAGCACAGTGGACAAAGGACTCCTTCAGAGTGCAATATTTAGTGAAATTTAAATTAGGTCTCAAAAGAGCAATAGAATGGGTATAAAATATAGCACTAAGCCATTCTGTTCATATACATTTTTAAAAGTAATTG
Organism: Origma solitaria; assembly: GCA_013397895.1. NCBI lineage: Eukaryota > Metazoa > Chordata > Aves > Passeriformes > Acanthizidae > Origma > Origma solitaria. The sequence continues at coordinate 150,597 of VZRL01004082.1, read as the reverse complement.
TAATCAAATTCACCTATGGCCCCAGAAGATTTAAATGCATTTTTAATATAGCTTCCACATATATAACGTTCTTTTTAATATACATTTCATCATAATTTCTTAACACAACGCACAGGACAGAAGGGTAAGGAAAATTCTTCAGCTAAGACCAAACACTTCCTTAAGAAATAAAAGAAAATAATTCTGTTGTAGCTTTTCACATCATTGTTAGCAATGAAGTGAAAGGCTACAATATTTTTCCTTCTTTTTGCTTCTATGAATTTATATATGTCAAAGAAAGCTAAAATAATATGCATTGATATTTTAAACACTGCAAAGTAATGGGAAGGTATTATTGCCTAATATATATTTTATATATTGTTACTTTCTATGTATGTGTGTGTGAAAACAAACAAACAATACCAAACAAAACACCCAAACCCCAAACCCAAATCTGAATTCAATCCATTCTCTAACAAAAAAACTTACCTGTATACAAAATCACTCCCATATACAACTCTAATTCAATGTAAACAAAATACTATGTAGTAAAAGTTAATTATAAGCAAAAACATTTTAAACAGGAAAATAATCCACCTGTATAAAAAAAACAAAAAAGAAAAAAAACCCAAACAAAACAACCAAAAAAAGGGCTTGTTTTCCTTTTTTTTAAGTAAATATCCAAAGAGACTGGCAATTCAAACCAAGAATCAAAAACATGAAAAAACCCACGGTTTTGAAATTCACAGTTTTGAAAATGATCAGTATAATTTTCACATTATTTCAACAACTGAAATTATTTTGAAGCAAAGAACTGAAAATATAAAAAGAAAAAGACAACAGGACAGCATAGCTCTGTGTTCTGTTTTTTCAGTATATTGTACCAATTTTGTTCTTTAATGCACTGTCTTCCAAATCCAGGGAAGAAGCATTCCCTCAGGCCAGAGGAAGTAAGGCTTAACACCGCAAGACGCTGAGACATGGAGACATTACACAACAACTAAAACAAAACAAAAAAAAGGACAAATACTTATCCTCATCCAGAAGGTGATAAAGAGAATGAAAGACAAAATTTGAGAGAAAGAAGTGAGGACTGGACCTTCAAGATTTGGCTACTTATCAGACAGAAAGCAGAATAACAGAAAATAAAACAGACTTTAACCACAAGTAGAGGAAGATATAAGGCCTTTACACAGCTGCAGTACTTCTCCCAGGACTTCAGATGTATATTTTGTATAGCTGCAGTGTGTCAGGCTGTGTTTTCTACCAACCATCAGCTTAAAGGGTTTTAGCTGAATATGCCTGTGATATCAAGCTTCTATGTGTTAGAACTAGTCACACAGACAAATTCAGATGTGATGCTTGAACAGTTATATCCCAGAGGGTATTTACTTCTCCTGTAAGTCTCAGTATATACAACTTCCTGTGGACAAGGATGATGCAAATGTGTCACAAAGGAACGACACCAACTGCAAACCATTACCTGGGAGACACTGTAGCAAAGTACTATTCTTTGCACCATTTCACTGAAGGCCTTTCCTAAATTTGTATTTTTTTCTAAAAGCAAACTCACAATAATCATATCAGGTTACTGGTTAAATGGTTAGATGAAAATTTGTAGCTTGACTGAATCAAGCAGTCCATCTGGAAGAAGCATTTTGAGGAAATACTTTGAATCTTTCCTCTGGCTTTTTGTATTACTTTGAATCTTACTGAAACAGTTTTTTTCCTCTGTAATCTGCAGCTTTGTTTTATAATTTTCCTGTCAAAATACATATAAATATACATATACATATATATATAAAAGTATTCTTTATACAAGCTTCCACAGAACTTAGTACTCTTGCAAAAAAACTTCATTTAAGTGTCACAGAGGTTTAGTTAAAAAGAATTGCGTATCCTACCAGAAAAGTCCAGAATCTTTTGTATGTGCCAATATCTGCCAATATCTGTAACTTTTGAAAAGGGTGCCTAACACAGTTACATATTTCTAGCATTGTATCTTAACAGAGTCCTGTTTTGTCCTATTTTGACAGATTATTTTCATCACTTGGGTATTCATACTTTACTGGAAACTGCCATTAAAGCAAGAGAATCCTGATGGTATTGTAGGTACTGTAGTTCTTGAGCATTCAGCAAGTATTTTTGAGAATACTTACAGTTTATAAAACAAACGCAACCAGAATTCATTACCCACACTTTTTCATTAAGATAGACTGCACTGTACCAAATTGGCCATTTTGAGAACACACTTGAGGCTGCAGATCCACATACTTAACAAGCACTACAGCCATTTTATGATTAAAGTGTTATGCTGACATTATGTGAAGAAACAGCTCTATCCAGCAGTTATATTCTCAAAGACACTTATAGAAAATTATGAAATTTCACCTTTTCACATTAGTTTCAACTTCAGTTGAAACAGACCTTGGCTTTTAAAGCTTTAAGAAACCAACCCAAACCTGAAGGCATCAGACACATTTTAGGTGACACTTTCTAGGTATAAAAAAATAAAAAATTAGGAAATACTACAAAACCAGCCTCTGCCTCAGTTCTTTAAAATGGTTTCTTTCAACCAGCATAATTTTCTGGCAAAACGCAGGCCTGAAAAATAACTAATTCACTTCCAAACAGTAGATAATTAAGAAGGTACAGTAAAAAAAAATTCTTTGGTCTTTGAGAAGGCAAATTGCAATGGCCTGAAAGGTGCTCCACCTACAATTTCAAAATAACTCCCTATTAAAAATTCACACTTAAGACAATCATTTGGTGCATCATAATTTTATTTATTAGCTGCAGTTTTGTGTGAAAATGTGAAATTCAAACCAGTATTCATGTGATGGTGAATAAAGTCCATCACTGAAAATACAAAGTGTTCCACAGTAAGTGTCCAAGGCAATTCGTAGTTCAAATGATCACCAACTTTTACTGGAGTACTGACAAAAGCTTTCAAGCTTCCTCCATTCCTGTTCCTAACATACACCGATTACTAAGAACTAGTCAGTCTCCATGGCTCTTGAAGCCTACATGACGGTCGCTAACTCAAGAGAAAAAACGTGATCAACAGCTGGTCTCCAAAGGAAGCACAGTTCAGTGCTGTGGGATGACACGAGATCAACTGTTCTGTTCACAGCGGATCTCTTTTTCATAGTAACAGCCGCTTTGAAGAATTCCTCTCGTCTTCCAAGCGCCAGTTTCCCACATGAACCTGGTTCTCCTCGATGACGGTCAATGCTTCCTGGGTTTGCATCTGGAAAAAGGATTACAAAACCCGAATTCCTCCCCCACCCTTTTCCGTGGGAGGGGCCCGTTCAGACGGAGGGAGCGGAGAAGAGCCCCGCGCACCGCAGGCGGTCAGCGCCGGGAGCAAGGAGGGGGTGGCCGCCCCTACCCGGTGGTGGCGTGGAGGGCCCGCAGCGCCGGCCGGCACCGCCCCCTCCGCCAGGGCCGCCTACACGGCCGGCACCAGGCTCTTTTTATCCACCGCCTGCTCGTCCTCCTCCAGCAGCAGCTCGTCCACCTCGCCGTCCTCGGCTCCCGAGGCCTCGGGCCCGCCGGCGGCCCGGCAGCGCCGCAAGTGCCGCAAGGCCCGGCGGTGCTTCTCCTGCAGCTGCCCAAGCTGGGCACGCAGGGCCTCCGCCTCCTCGCCCGGGTCGGCGGGGGGCTTGTCGGGGCCGGGCCCCAGCAGGGCCTGTCGGAATAGGCAGCGGTTCTCGCGGCGCAGGCGGCGGTTCTCCAGCCGCAGCCGCGCGTTCTCCTGGCGCAGCCGCGCGTTCTGCCACTCGCGCTCCTCCCGCTGCCGCAGCGCCTCGCTGTGGCTGGCCGCCAGGTCCGCGTACCGCTCCGCCAGCTGCTGCGGAG
>VZRL01004082.1:46459-140342 GCA_013397895.1 Origma solitaria | reverse complement strand
GTAAAAAAAAAAAAAAAAAAAAAAAAAAAAAAAAAAAGAGAAGTAATTGCTCTACTAAAGAGGGCTGGAAAAGACAGAAGATGAGGAAGAGAAATGGAAAAGGATGGGGGGTGGAGAGAGAGAGGGAGGGAGAGAGAGATGTTGATGATTGAGAGCACAAATATGACTTTATTGAAATAATTACTAAAGAACTAGGAATAGGTGATATTGTTGGCATTTATTTATTGTCTTTGTATTGAAGCCATATTAAAAGCCATCAAACACCAGCATCTTTCTTTGACAACACTATTTAATCCTATCCATGTGTTCCCTTAAGAAGAACTGACTGTAAATAAAGCAGGCTCAATTTGCCAGTTACAATTGATATTTATATAGCTGTGGGAAAAGGAAAGTCCCTCAAAATGCTGTGGAGTAGAGCAGGGAACCTGAGCTCAGAGCTGCTTGTATATTAGTAGAGAAGAAAGAGAATGTGTATTAAGAATCACAGGTTGGGTTAAACTGTAAGAGCTTCAGCATGAAACAAAGTCCCCCTCAGCTTGACTTTCTGAACAAAGCCTTGTAACCTGAAATAAAAAAACAATGGCTGGACTCAGAAATACAGACAAGGGCTTTCCTGTACTTTCTAAGAAGATCTCTATGCATGTATATTGAGTATACAATGTGTACTTTCTTTGTGTAAGATGAAAATTGTATTCTATATTTTAGGATTAAGAAGCATGCATCAAAAGAAAAAACTTACTAATATGAAGGTCAGTCCTGAATCTTTGTTCAGGGTCAAACTTAAAAGTTTGGCCTTTGAACTGAGAATAAGGTCTGTGAATTGCATAGGAAAACTAAACCATGACTCAGACATTGGAGTTGCTCATCAGATTTGATGAGACAGCTAAGAATTATGAATCTAAAATAAACCACCTAATTACAGGTAGTGGTTAAGGTCCCAATTAAAAGGATGGGAAAACTGCATACAAAATTACTTTTAAAATTAGAACAAGACATTTGGACAGCTGAAATAGGGAATAAACTAAATAAGTGTCTTGCATTTTTTTGTATAGTTATTCATCTGTAAACCATGTTAGAAATACCTTTTTAAATCAGAGCATATAAATTGCCTTTATAGAAGAAAAAGAAAGAAGTGCAGAAAAAAGTGATTGTCAACAATATGTTAGTGAAGAATTTCAGTTGTAGTAAAAATACTGATCATCCCTTGTTTCCAGTAGAAAATTAGAAAATGCATCTTAAAATCTGGTGTTGGGTGCTAGACTTTGTTTTCAGAAGGTGTTGAGGACAGGAGTACATCAGGTCCTGCTTAGCGAATCATCTGGTGAAACTCATCTGGTTTTGCAACGTATGTGTTGACATCCGATTACATGTGTTCTGTTCATGGTCTGCTGGATACTTTTGAATACAGTTCATGTCATGGTAATACAGGTATCCAAAAGCAGTCAGGTAGATCTCATTCCAGACAACATTTTACTTTCTATTGTCTACTAAAGGAGTGTGAAAGATGCTTCCATCACAGTCGTCCAACATTAGACCGCCTGCATCCCATCCTCAGCACAAAAGTGTGCAACATCTGCAAACTAGGAACCTGTAGTTTTAGTAGATGCTTGAACAGAGAAAAAGCAGGGGGAGCACACTCATGAAGTTTTAGTCTTTGCCATATTTTGCATTCTGTGCAGTCCAGCAGATACAACCTAAGGCCTTTCTTGTCCTTTCTGCTTAAGAATCTGGCAGGTTGAGCTAGCAGGTCCAATGCAGAACTGATGTCCAAAGAAAGTGATTCATCAAACTAGGAAGACAAAATGGGAAATATCTCTGGAGGCTGTGTTTAAACCTTCAACCAGTCCACTGTCATTCTGAAGGAAAAGAGTGAAGCTAGCAGATTCCATAATTGCAAGAAAATTAAGTCTTTTGGAAAGTCTGCTATCAGTAGTGATAATAAGATGATACTTATACAATATATATACAACTGACACGAAGTAATGTGAGGTGGTCTTTATCTTGGCCACAAGTTCAAGAAAACCGTTTGTACCAACAGAAAGAAAACTGAATTAATATATAAATGTCAGTACTGAAGACTGATGTTAACAATCAAGAGTTTCTTCAAAAAGAGAATTTTATGTATACTGTGGCAATAAAGAATACCTGTATTCTATCATTAGTTTTTCTCCAAGATGGAATAATTTTCTGTTCTCTATTTTGTTTTTTTTTCACACTTGATTCATCCCTAATGGTAATTACAGGATAGAAAAGTTGTCAACTGAAAAACTGGGAGGCCCAAAGGAGAGTGCAGGTGGTGCCTGCATCAAGATTTCCCAATTGCACTGCTGGTGATTTACTTCTATAATAGCAGTGGGGCAAAATAGCAAATAGGGGAAAAGTAGCTTTTCCCTATTCATTTAGAAATATCCAGAATCTGAATTTTAAAATCAATACCTCTAGTCTAGGTATCCATTTCAATTTGCAGTGACCTGATGGAAATTATATGAGAAACACACATTCTGTGTTACAGTCTAGTTGATAAAGTGGTATTAAGTCATAGGTTGGACTTGATGATCTCGAAGGTCTTTTCCAATATTGTTGATCTGTGATTCTGTAATTCGATGTATGATTGTTTGTGAATGTGTCTATTTACTTATAAAGATCAGTCCCAATCCCAATAAAATACAGTAGGTACTAAACATAATGAGAAAAAATTAATGACTGTGCCATTAAATTTCAGACATACCTCCACTTCAACTTAAGGTTGTACTATGGCATGTAAATTTCTTAGTAATTATTTCCTTTACTTTTAACATTCTTGTTAGAAGACCAGATTCTTTTTATATGTCTTAACTATAATTCATCAGTACTCTGATGTGTTTAATATTGAAGAAGATTGAGGAACAATGTATCCAGAAACTTTAAGAAGTCACAGGATAGCTTCAAACATGAACACACAAAAAGTTCTTATTAAAAAACTGCTGGTTAAATCACTGAGTGCCATCCCACCTGAACACGGGATGAATGATACTTCATTCTGTCTGGAATATTTGTTTGTTTGCCAAAACTTACTTTAGATGTACTTGATTTCTGCAATTTCAATTCCCTACATTTTCCTTGTGTAATTTCTGTTGATTTATTGAAAATCATCATATATCAGTGAAGATAATACCAAAGCAAAGTACTAAATCTAAAATTAATATTATAAACATGAATCTTTTCATTAGGATTTGCTTAATCCAATCTGATGCCAAGTTCTGTATTTCTGGGATATACATAATAAACGCTTCTGACCAGTCCATCATTTATTTGGTTACTCACACAAAATTAAGAACAATAGCAAATATATATGATGATAGAATTCTGAAGAAAAATCTATGTCAGTGATGATTCATTTGAATACAAAATGTAGCCTGATGTGAATTTTTTTTTTGGTCTTTATTGGCTGAATATAAAAAGATGAGTTCCGAGAACTGAAACAGAATAGCTAGAAAAGCCATAAAATCTAGCATTAAAAGGTTCTTCCTTTTACTAAATCTTCAATTGCATGGTGTAGAAGATCTGGGATAGAATGGTGTCATAGCACTTCTAGAAACTCTCAAAGGAGTTGATGAAAAATAGGATGCTGTTGTCAAGTCAGGCTTGAGCATGATAGAGTAATTAATACAAATGATTTTCATAGAATCACATAACAGAATCATGTTATGACCAAAAAGTATTAAAATATACCTAGTAATTTTTTAGAACAACCATTGGTTAGAAGATCTGGAAGGAAGTAAAAATTTCAAGTATCTTTTGCATATTTATTTTATAAAACACTTAGTAGCTGCATCAAAAAATCATAATTCAGTAAGATGTAGATACACTGGGCAGTCTGGATTAAAAGATATTTAAAATCACAACACTAGAAAATGAGGAAATGGCAAGAATTAAGCAGCATGACTTCTTACAAAGAAAATTGTGTTTCACAGATCTCTTAAAAACAATTTACTTGACCATTCATTCCATTTATGAATATAGAATAAAAAATAGGAAAGACTATGATAGCTTTCAACTGATATTACTAAAAATATTTACAATCATTGCATCTTTTCGTGTAATTGGGTATTTCGCTGACAATATTTAGGTGGCAGTATTTAGTCGATGAGGTATTGGCTTGTAAAACTTCAAAAATTTCCTCTCCCTGAAATGAACACAGACTGTTATGTTTCTATGATGTGAGAAGAAAAAAAATGTGCTGGATCACCAACCAAAATATAAAAAATTGAGAACTGGATTTAAAGATCAATCTTTATCATGTCTAGAAGTTAACAACAAAATGCTTCAGAATTTCTTAGTAGGTTTTTTGTTTGATACATTTATTGATCTTCAAAGGTCAACAAGGAGGGAGGTAAAAAAACTTGTGTTGACACAAAGTTTTGAAGGTGATTCTCTAATTATATGATAGAGACCATTTTCTTCAAAGTTGTCCAGTCTTGATTATGAACTGATGTGTTTTGCAAACATGAATACTTGTGTCTACATAGTTCAAACTCTGACAGTCAAAATATTTGTGGAAAAACTGTATAAACAAACATCTAAATAACTCACTGAGAAGGTTATGTAATTGTTGTATCACCTATGTGCATGGTAACATTTGTTTCCTGCCTGCATTTCCTGACCTTAGTGATTTGATTGGTACAGCTTTTACTTCGTAATAAATTTAGTAAAATGAGCTAATGGGGCCAAAAGTAGTTGGCAGACTGTACCATATGTATACACAGAACGGTTATAATGCAAAACTGCAAGGCAGCATTTTTATTTGGCATGTATGAAAGAAGGCAATGTACAAGAAAGATGCCACTTGATCTGCATCACTGATAGTCAGAAAACCCATCAAATCTATAGAACTGCAAATCAATTAGGTAGTTTTTTTCAGTAATTCAAGTAGAGTTTGTAGATAAGTTGCATTTTGGTCTCCCTTGGAGTTAATGGCTCATGCATCAACAAAGAATTTACTTGACACCTGTTTCAGTTTTTATTGTGCTTTCTGGTACTCCTCAAGTCTTCTAGTTCACTGGCTGATTCTCTCATTTTTTATCTTAGCTGTTTTGAGGACTGGAAGTTCTAACTTAAATTCCTATGTTGTGTCCAGCGGTGCAAAATAATTAGGTAGCTTATTCACTTCTTTCATCAGTAGGACCAAGGTACAGAAGTATGGGGTAGTTGCCATAAATCTTTCAGGAAATGCTTTTACTGTTAGCCCAAAATGTAAATAACTTGGAAAACATACTGGTTTCCCTGAAGGATTTGGAGTTCTGACTGAATTTGTGAATAAAGAGTTATTTCCTAGGATACCTGGTATATATCTGAAAGTTGGGAAGATCATTACTTGTAATATTCCTGGCGCATATTGAATTGTATGCTTGTTTTGACAGAATGAGCAGTCATAATTGAGCACTGGATTTCAAATTACTTAATATTATTTTGAATTATTTTGCACAATGTTTTCGATGAATTCACAGCTCAACTACTTCATGTGTAAGTATGAATTCTAATTTGTAAAGATTACATATTTTTGTATTAGCCCAGAGACTGAGGTTGTGAAACAGTTCTTCTTAAAAGGAAGCCTTAGGAGTCCTACAGAAAAGACATCTCTTCATTCTATTTTTCTTCTAAATTTAAGAGTGATAAAGTGGTAGTACTTAATCTGTATTATTTTGAACCTGTATTATTTTTGGCCAGTATGTTATTCCCAGTTGGTGACTTACTAGAACTAATCTGAAATTTTTAATTGTATTCTTGGATGTATTAAACAAGAAGACACATAGTTTGTGTAAAAGAAGAACCCAGAGGAATGGGTTACTATGACCAAAAGACCTCACCAGGAAACTAGAAGCAAGACAGATGCAAACAGAAAAGCATTGACTTGCAGAAAAGATGTTTTTTATTCTGGGATCAAAGAAGCTTCATGGACAATTAATAAAGCCTCAAGGAAGTCAGGTCTGTCTTACTGCATCGGTTTTTCATGCTGCAAATCCAGGTTTCTCCTCCATATTGTCAGAATGGGCAATGGCCACAGGAGCAGTAGCATGCCAAAGACCTGTATTGCCAGACATCACTAAGGATGTCTTAAACCCAGTAAGGATCTTGACTTATGTATTAGCCTAATTTCAAGTATTCTGTTTTAAATACTGCATATTCTGTTTTTTGAGGGATTTGCTGCCTTTTTTGTGCATGAAGAATCAAAGGTCAGTAAATGGGTTACTTCATGTATATATGTATGCAAGACAGGGAGAGGACTAAATCCTGAAATGCTGGTCTTAGTTTGATTAATATGTTTGCCCTGGTCTTCGTTGCTAGTATATTTTGGAAGTTACCCAGTGGAAAACAAACATGCAGTAGTCTTCCCTTTCTAAATAAAAAAAATACACTAACATCATAACATTTTTTTGCTCTTGCTCTCTCTCTCTCCACCCCCTCCTTACCACAAGCTATTATTTTTGCAGTACCTGAAGGAAACTATGTATTTTCCTTTCTCTTTTGATGATATCTTATAAGTATGAATTTCAGACTCACTGCAGAAAAGAAAAAAAAAAAAGATTTGAAGACGGAGGGAGAAGAACAGGAAGGAAGGCTTGGGTGAATATTTCCTATTAAGCACTGAGTCAAAGACCATTCTAATAATATGTACGAAAAAGCTCTGCATCACTCATATCACTGGTTGTGATGAAGTTTGGATCACATTTCAGTTTTAGAATTGTAGTGAATATGCAAACACACAAAACAGTGTGAATGACATGAAATTTTGTCTCAAAGCACTGATCTATGTGCCAAAATGTCTGCATCTTAAGAAATGTTATTGCTGTAATAATCTAAACATATATCAAACAAGGCAGATTTTGTGGGGGAAGGAAATACATGTTTTTTTCGTATAATTTACGTAGAAAATGATGAGATTGGGCAGAAATAAATTGCTTTTTTAGTCATACGCAATAGAAGATTAACAGTAAAGGTGCAGACCAAACACAGTGGAATAATTCACTATTCACTAATGGTCTTTAATTCAGTAACTACTAAGAAAGAGGTGATAGAGGCAAGAGGATAAAGCTCTGTTAAATTAAACAATGAAAAACCCTGCAATAATAGAATAACAAAAAATTCCTGGAATTCCTCATGTCCAATGTAATTCAGAAAATTGTACAAATACATGTTTAAGGTTAGATTTTCATTAGTGGAACATGTATTTAAGCACTTGATTGCCTAAATATGTCTTTTTGAGTTAAGTTTCTAAATTTGTATAGGGTCTGAACCAGAAATGAAAGCTTTGTTAAGAACTTTCTTTGCTTCCTGCATTCAAGAACTGAGGGAGGAGAAGAAATGAATTTTTGGGTTGTCATGTATCCTTACACTTATAAGCTATGAGACATCTTAAAAAAAATAGTTAAAATAAATCATTTAACTGAGCAGCCCATAGAAGATGGTTTCTCATAGAGTGTCCTGATGCTTGTATTTGCATTACGAAAGAGTAGGAAAGGAATGAAAGGGGAATAGTGAGTCATCCAGATTGGTAGGATCCAAGATAATGGTAATTAAATAAAATCTCTGGTAGCCTCACTTTCTGTTGTATTTAAAATGAATCACCAGTCTATTTTTAAACTAGTGTGTACTGTTCCTGACATTGAAGAGAATGTGGCAACAAAAAAGTTAAAAGAAACTTACCCAAAATACTTTTCTTTCCAGAATAATCTGCCCCAGGTGACACAGCATTTCAATTTGGACCATGAAGTTCATAGCAGCAAACAAATAGGGAAACAGCAATATCTGAATCAAGAACAAAAGACATTGAAGGAGAACCTTTGATAAGTTAATAAAAACATAGGCTCTCAGTATTGCTATCATCAGGATATGATAAAAGAAAAACTATACAAAAAAATCTAGCATTCCTTATCCATAATTAAACTCCTGAAAAGAGTGAAATCTTATTTTACTTGCTCTGAAAACTGTGATAGTTTATGTCAAGAAACCACCTTTGACTTCAGAAACCATATTGTAGAAAAAATGTCAAAGTGGGTTATTTAAAACAGGCAACAGACCATCAGGAGATGCTTTTTTCTCCTTCGACTATTGAGAAAGCCTCTAGACAATTTTGTCTTGAAAGACTGTTAAATTTTGAAATGACTGAAATTCAGAGAGATTAATATGTTCTTTTTTTCATCATTTATGGGTAGGATGTCTGATATCTATGGTAAGATCAGAGGAAAGGTTGGCTAGGTGGAATCAAGTGAAGCTGTAAGATTAACACAAATTTCCGTTGACTGAGGCATCCTTTCTTGAAATGAAATCTAAGAGAAATACTTGTGATTTTTTGTAATGATACTTTGTTCCTATGTCACTATCAGCAAAACAGATCAAGTTATGGGTTGTCCTTATTTTTTATCATTAAGCAATATCTAAGTAGAATGGCTTCAGTCATGCAAGCTGATCCACTGCTGCTAGTTTCATGAGCAAGGCCAACAGCATTTGCAATTATACTGATACTAAAAACTCTCTGGAGAAGGAAAATGTAATTTAATTTTAAAAATTCAATTAATATATATGGTACTGTACAAATTAAAGTAATACCAGCACAAGGAATGCATTTTTAATTTCTCTCTGGATAATGCATTAACTGATGTAGGAAAAAATGACATTTTAAAGGAAAAGAACAGCAAAGGAGAGAGAAGACAAATTAACACTAAAAACAGTGAAAGTGCTTTCTGTACATTCTTACAGGAAGATAATGCTTTCACTAACAATTTTAAAATCTATTATCATAAAAAATGATGCCTTTTGAAAATAAGATATCTTGTTGTTAAAGGTGATGTTAAAGGTGACTTCACTTGTAAAATAAGTCTAATTTTTCCTTTTTTATTTTATATGTCTTCAATCTCCATGCGCCAACAGCCATTTTCTGCTTTTCCATTTTAACCATGAATAGTAGAAAATTAAAAGATCTGCAGTAATACATGTACAGTAATACATATACAGGATGTAATTATTTGTGAAGTGTAGACACACACCATGCTAGAACATGATCAGACAGATCATGATCAAACATCAACAGAATGTGATGCAGTCCTAGCTCAACAGGAGACTCAAACCACAGTGGAAAGCAGTTGGTAATGAAAACAACTCTTAATTGTCAGGCTTATCTTCCCAAAATTGGCAAATTGTGAGCTATTCTGTCACTGTCATTGTTTACTTATCACTTAAGTTCTATTCGTTTTCCATTCCCTCACTGTGCAGGAAAGACAATTTGGATTGATTTTTTTCTCAATTTCTTCCCCAACACAGGGAAGGAGGGAGGGACAGAGGGAGGCAGGCAAGAAGGCAGAAGGAAGGAAAGAATGGTGCGGAGGGAAGGAATGGTGCAGAAGGAAGGAATGGTGAGAAAGGAAGGAAGGAAGGACGGAAGGAAGGAAGGAAGGAAGGAATGGTGCGGAAGGAATGAAGGAACGGTGTGGAAGGAAGGAATGGTGCGGAAGGAAGGAAGGAATGGTGCGGAAGGAATGGTGCGGAAGGAAGGAAGGAAGGAATGGTGCGGAAGGAAGGAAGGAATGGTGCGGAAGGAATGGTGCGGAAGGAAGGAAGGAAGGAATGGTGCGGAAGGAAGGAAGGAAGGAAGGAAGGAAATTCCTACTGGATGAAATTAATCTTGTAACATTATCTTGCCTGTGGTAGCAACAGATTACAGATGGTGAGGGTAGCAGGAACGAATTTAGAAACACCCTGTGGGAAAACAAGTGTTCAATTACTTTCCCTTTCTACAAAATGAAATGCTGTTGTGTAGATGAAGGACAGCCCATATTGCTGTGAACCACAGTTGGTTAAACAATACTAAGCTTCAAGAGGGCTGTCATGGGCATGGATGGAGTAGTGTCACTCAAGGCTCTGGGGAACACAACACAATGTGGGTGTTTTTTTTGTTTTGGGGACAGTTACGGAATTTTATCCTGCTAATACTTTTTAGGTTTCCTGTTGCTTTCAGTGAGGGCCAGGGCGTCCCGGTGTGCTGCAGCCTCCTTGGAGGAAGCGTCCCCTCAAGAACAGCTTCTCCAGAGGCTTCAGCAACCTCCCAAAGCAACAGGGTGATTTCAGCAAGTGTAGCAGCTTTCTCTGCTACAAGTGATTTCAGCAGCTCTTGTGAAAACACCCGAAGGGCGACTCGGGGACCGAGAGAGGAGAGGTGGGCGCCGTATAGCAGTTCCACAAGATAACCTTTATTGTCAGCAGCTCTTGTGAAGGGAAGGCCAGGGACGGCAGTTGCACCCTGCCCAAAGGCCGAGGCACGGGCCCTTGTATGGGGAAAGCAGGGTTGGGGTGGGGGTCAGTTAGCCAATTGGGTACAAACCATTACCATAGAGAAGCAGGGTACACTGGGTAGTACCCTGGGAAAACACCGTGACCTCGAGATGGGTTCCTTATCTCTGAGTGCTTTTGCCCTCAGGCCAAGGCAGTGCAGAGGGCTGAGTCAAGGATTTACAGCTCTCAACAGTTTCCTTCTGTTCATTCTTATTTTTTCATCCTTACTTTATGAATTTGCCTAGCAATTCCTTCTCTATGTAGAGGTGCTTGTTGGGCATTAATGTTTTACCGAGGGTGGTTTCAGGCTGTAGACAGTACATGCAGACATCAATAGCTGTTCGAGAATTCCTTTCTGCTGAGTGCTGTGTCTTTGATTACATGACAATTTTTGGTGCAGAATTACTGCTTTTAGAAGCTCACAAATTCAAAATAATCAAAGTAGGCTGAAGAGAAATGGATGGAAAGGATAGAAGTAAAAGTAACTAGATATGGACGAGAAACTCAGATGTCTCAGCCACTCATTTACACTTCACTACAGCACTTAAATAGAATTTATACTATCATTATGGTATTCATATGCTTTCTCAATATATTGTTGCACACCCTTGCTCTTGCCTCAGCTCTAAAGGTGTTAGTCATCCTTCTGATTTCAGCTCTAAAGATATGTATCAGTATCTACTTAAACATGTGCCAGTTTTTACTCAAAATGTATCTAAACCTCAGAAATGAGTAATGCAGTCAAGGTTATTCCATGTTTTTAACACTATGTATTCCACCTATTCCTGTAGGACACAGACTTTAAGAAAGATGACTGTGGTAACTGTGAGGTACACGCAATGGAAAAATTGCAGCTTTAAGATTCCTTCAGTGTTATGTCTTCATGAAATATTTTGTACTATCACACATGCAGCACTATTTTCCTGCAAGACAGAGAGAACCTCATGTAACAGTGATGCAGTACATATCTAAATTTTGTTTCCTTTTCTTTTCTTGTAATTTAATTCAAGAAATTCTGAGGCCATATCCAGCTGACCTGCAAACTTCCCTTTAAAGCACTTAGGTGGAAAACATCTTCAGTGTCTGGTATGGTATTGTATTACTGTATATACGTATTACAGAAGTGTGTGTGTGTGTGTGTATACTATATGTAGCTGTCATTTAGGAATGAGACTAGAATGCTGTTCTTATAATTCTGGCAGAATGCACAAAGCTTCTAAATGGGGACATAAGCTACATCCAGTGTTTATACTGTGTCTTACAGAAGCCAATATAAATTCTATACAAAGAACATGGCAGCAACCATTCTTAAGGAAGACCAAGCTCTGTGTACTGATTCCTCTACAGAACATTGTATTACAATCTACAGACTGATTCCTTTACAGACTATAGTACATTGAACATTACCCCAATAACAACTCAGATCTAGTGTATTTCCTCTGACTTGCCATGGAGATGGAATTCATCTGATTCTGTGCAATATGTTTGTCAAAACGAAGAGAAAAAAGGATAACTTTTTCTATTTCTATTTCTATTTCTGTTTAGTTTTTATAAGAAAAACTGTCGTTGTATATGCTCATGATGAGAATTGCCATAGCTTGACTAGCTACAGAACTATGGGTTGTGACAAATATTAGTCCCTTCATCAATAACAGCATGAATTTAAATGGCGTGAGTTTCTTACGCTTTGTTGCCAAATAATTTGTCATACACAAAAAAGGGAAATAGTAAACCGCCCCCCCTCCACTGCAAAACAGCTGCAGTTATTTGGCTGAGCTGTGTGTTCTTTGCAGTATCCTGATTTCATCATTTCAATGGCACCATCTGTCAGAAAAATAACAATAACACCTTCATAACCTCTACTGATTTTGCTCTTATTTAAGTTAATGGCTGACTCTGTATAGGTGCTCTAGCCTTGCAGCTCCTAACAGTGTCATTATGGACCGCGGGTGCTCAGAACCCCTTTCCACTGGGCCATGAATCCTTATCTGTGGTGTTTGCTTTATCATGAAGTTGTCAAGGTTGTTTGCACAGAAAGTTTGGACAAGAACATTTTTCCTTTTGTTGAAAATAAGTTCCTATTTCATAGCTTAGCTTGTAAATTCTCCACTGCGGAGTCAGTCTTGGTTTTTTTGCCCTGTACAATGACAGTAATATTATTGGGTTTCCATAGTAAACTAGAAGGATAACCCTTTAACAGCTTCCTACAGGCATTACAAGAATTCCTAATCATGCCTCAGCAACAGTGATCAGCACTAATGCTTTGCAAAGAAGCAGAAATAGTCACCAGACAAATTACTACCCATAATATCTCTAAACTTGGAAGGAGGCAAGGTATGGCCAGACTGAATCCAGTCTCGTTATGCTTATAACTGTACATACAGAGGAGCAACAGTCTGGGACAATCAAAATACCTGCATGCTGTTTTCTGATTACAGTTTGAAGAGAACTGAAATCTTAGAATGCACTAGACACTGCTCTGGAATATGAAAATTTAATGAGATTAAATGCAACACTTGGGACTTTTCCAGTCCCAAATATACTTTGGTTATGTCTAATGATGCCCTTTTAGTGTATCTGGTTTAGTACCCAGATGCTACGAGTGGATCACCTTCAAATTTGAACTCACACTTCATCTGGTCCCTGTGATTGTCCTCTTTGTCCTTCTCTGATAATTTTTGAAAGCTTTAATCTAGCTGAAGAAATTCTTTTGTTTGATTTATCTATCTTTAAATTGCACAGGTGGCTTTCAGTTTTAATCAGAGTCCTGGACCAGAACCTCTCAGACACTCAGATGGCAGAAGGCAAGAGTGATATTTTCTCCCAAACACTAAAGGAGACAATTCAAATATAATGGAGCAATACAGAACTGGACTACAATCTTTCAAGTGAACTAAACATAACCACGGAGATCCAAGAGACAGAAGCTGAACTTGAAAGGATTAATGTTAAATACAGCCAGACGTGTGCACATATTGCACTGGGACAGTGAGGTCCATTCTCACTAGAAATTTATAAAAGTCGATAAAATCTTTCTGCGACTTAGTTCCCTCTTGTGTTAAGTGGGGCATATGCCACAACAAAGTCCAGTATCACAGCAGAATAGAACATACCGCATCTTCACTGTAGCAGCTTATTTCAGTTTCGACAGACATATTTTACATTCAAACTAATTTCACTATTCTGGCTTTGCTTCTGTCAACAACTTGTTTCTCCAAAGAGTAAGGGAATGGGAAGTCCATCCCCATGCAGACAATTGCTAGGGCTGTGCTGAAGGCACCACTTAACACCACAGGGGTTGAGTGATTCAAAGAAATGTGCTGTCTCTGCTGAGGAACCTTGTCCTTTAATAGTTGTAATATTGGATGGGGAATGTCAGAGTGAAATCAGTCAGTTTCTTGGTGCGTTAGATAGATTAATTGAAGAGAAATTTCATTTTCCCTTGAAAAAGAATGAAAAATTCTCTACCTATCATTCATGGAAGGATGATTCATTTTATTCTCAGCTCTGTCAGTCAGAGAACCTTTGATACAAGTAGATTAATAAAAGACATTCTGTCATCAGTCACAGCTAAACAGTTTTGTGTTTTTCCCCACGTTTCCAAACAAAAGATATTGTATCATTTTAATAGCAAGGACAAAACTACCGCTTCAAAAGCAAAAGAGAGTACAACTCTGGCTGTGCATGTTTCATTGAAAAGAGAGGGGGGTAAAAGAAAATCAATGTGGTTACCAAATTATTGAAGTTGGATACACCTTGCTCATTTTTTGATGTTAAGTATCTTTAGGTATCAGAGATCATCATGGAGTTTTAATTAAATGTACTTTGAAATCTACAGTGCTCTGCTGAAGGCCTGGTCAGGATGGACCACCTTTTAAATGAGGGACATAAAGGGAAACACACCTGTGTTTTGAATGAACTTCCTCATGAAATTAAGCATTCTTCCAGTGTGTAACACATTTGTACCCCAACCAACTCTGACTCCAACAAATATACATGCAAAATTGCTTGCAGTTTAAAATAAAATTTTAATTATGGAACTCCCTAGCCCAGTTCAGTGACATGCATATTCATATCAATATTTTGAATCTAGGCCTGCACTTTTACTGTCTCAACTGGAGCAGATTTGATGATGTAAATTTATTCATTTCTACACTCAACTCCCTGCTAAGGGTTACAGTCTTGTATCATCTTACTGAGCTGATGGGCAGAGTTTTTCTCTTGTTACTAAGTTGTAAATAATTTGAGCCAGGTATTGTCTTTTTTTTTTTTTTTTCCATGTGTCAGTGTAGCTCTTGGCATGGAGTCAAGACCAAAGCTTGGGGCTGCTTGACACTGCAATGTGTAATATCTTTTTGGCTCTGTAGCACAGTGCTTTTTCCTGATTATTCCAGTATATCACCTCATCAGTTTTCTACAACTGTCTGCTTCTTTACGTTAGTCCACCAAAGAATTTTCAGACTGAAGAGTCAGCATTTGAAATACACTTCCAGCTTGCAGATTAGCTTTCTGTCATTTAGAGGTGAAAAGGTCTCTCGATGCTTTGCCACTTCGAGGACAAATGGTTTGCAAATCACACTGCAAGGAGTTACCTGTCTAGACATTGTAATTTTCTTTTTAAATGGTAAGCTAGGGGAGGAATTCTGCTTATGGTGGAGTATCTTTTCTCCCATTGTGTGACATTAACCATATTTCCACAGATCATTAAAAGCTGAAGAAGAACAGGATGAGCCTACTCATAAGTAGTTTTGATACTTCCAAGTTACATAAGCCAGCATTGTGTCAGGCAATTCTGAAGCATTTCCACAGAAACAATTGTCTGTACAAATCCACAAATTGTATGAATGTTTTATGATGCTTTTTCTACTATTTGGCCTTCATGTATTTCTGTTCTAATTACATTGTTAAAAGGACAATAGATGAACTTAATTCTGTGCACATATATACCTCCAGGCTCTGTGGAAAGGGATCTTGCTCCAGAATTTGATGGACTAGACGCTGACTGCCAGCCTTTGATAGAGCAGTGTATGGAGGTTCTGCACAGCATTTAGTTAAAATGAGAAAACTTCAGCTGTTTCTATCTGGTTATATGCCTTTTGTGCTTTGTTGCTGAACATTGTGGAACATTTCTCTGCATCATTCTTTTTATCTGTGGCCAAAGAACAGGGACTGTGTTCATGGCTTGCCAGGTTGCCTTTATTGTCTTATCATTCCTCACCAAGGATGCTTTTCAAAAGAGTCATTAACATCAGCCAGTCATCTCTATTTTATTGCCTGTCTGTTGGATATGTTTCCAATCTGCTTTGCTTAGTACATCCTCCCCCGGGCAGTATAAACCCAGGGATGACAGAGGTTGTAGCAATGTCTTCAACATCCCTGATTCTCATAATCTGCTACCTCAAGATTTGTGGACATACAATTCCTACAAGAAGGAAGGACATCTGTTCAAGTGCGTTCCCATCCTTTTTGGAAGTCTGACTCAAGAAATTTGTTCATGTTTTTTAACAGGCGTACATGAGGGTGAAGTTTCCAGTAGTTTCCATTATTTCAGCTTTAGAAGGGCTGGTTCACAGAGTGTATATTTAGGAAATCTCTCATTTTGTCTAAGGTTTTAATGTGATCTAAAGTTAAGGTAGGCTGGCAGGTGGAAGATTAACATTTCCTTTCTAGTCTACATATTTTGCTAGTGAAGGGACTCACAGCTGAGGACAGAAAGTGTTTCTAGAAAAATAATAAAATCAAATTAATATTTCTTAAGGATAAGGTAGCTTCTTTGCTTGTGCTATAAAAGGCCATCAGCCACAAAATTTGTTACAAACCATTGCATGATGATGAGCAAAGAAAAACATAGAATCATATGATTCATGGATAACATGGAGATTTACAGTTCCAAACTGATCCTCAGGATTTTGGACAGTGCTGAAAAACTATTCTGATGACCCTGCCACATAGAGAATATGCTAGGACTGAAATAAAAAGGGAGTTTGAACATCAGAAATCTTGTTTCCTATTCTTCTCAGACTGAGTGACAATGAGTCACTTAGTATTTAAAAAAACAGTCGCAACACATTAGCTAACTGAAAGTATAGACTATGGAATAGAGATTTATAAGATGCAGTTTCTACTAATTGCTAAATATAATTTAGAAATCAAATCAGCGAATCATAGAGTAGTCTGGGTTGGAAGGAGCCTTAAAGATCATTTTGATCCAACCCCCCCTGCCATGGGTAGAGATACCTTCTGCTAGACCTGTTTGCTTAGAGCTCCAGTCTGACCTTGAACACTTCCAGGCAGGGAGCATCCACAACTTCCCTGGACAACTTGTGCCAGTGACTCACTGCCCTCACAGTAAAGAATTTCTTCCTTATACGTCATCTCAACCTCCCCCCTTTTGATTTAAAGCTACTACTTTTTGTCCAATATCTACATGTTCTTTTAAATAGCCTCATTCCACATCTTTCTTCTAGGCTCCCTTCACATTCTGGAAGGCTGCAATTAGGTCACCCTGAAGCCTTTTCTTCTCCAGTCCAAACAATCACAATTCTTTTATCATCTTTTTTCATAGGAGAGATGCTCAGTCCTTCTAATCATCTTGGTGTCTGTTCTCCAGACTCACTCCAATAGGGCCATGTCCTTCCTGTGCTGGGACCCCAGAGCTGATGCAGTGTTCCAGGTGGGTCTCACCAGAGCAGAGCAGAGCAGAGCAGAGGGGAAGAATCACTTCCCTCATATAGTTATATCTCTATTGCTTATGTATAATAGGATCTACTTTGGAGAAATGTTAATGAAATCAATTAGTTAATGTTTGTGCACCCTAGTGTGGAGTGGTATATGAGCATAAGCTGTTGTCATTAACTGTT
Source organism: Origma solitaria (assembly GCA_013397895.1). Lineage (NCBI taxonomy): Eukaryota > Metazoa > Chordata > Aves > Passeriformes > Acanthizidae > Origma > Origma solitaria. Next base: position 123,177 of record VZRL01004082.1, on the reverse strand, counting down.
TCATTAAATTTGCTGTTTACACATATCTGGTACTATGAACTTTTTGAGGTCAGTATTTCAATATTTTAGGAGCAAAATGAGTATATTTCAGCTATGGACTCTGGTTCACAATCCAGTATGGCTGAATTTTGTTTTCACATAAGTACCAAGTTCTTTGAGGCTTCTTTTTGCTCCTCCACCACCTCTTCCCTCTGCAAACATTTTGATTTAGCTGTGAAACTGGAGGTTTGAATCTTCAGTTTATTAGTAATCAGAAACTAGAAAGAAATTTTTAAAAGACAATGAAATTTACAGTGTGGGAAAGAATGGATTGATTCTCAGCATGGGCGTGAGGAAATAAAAATGTAGATTCCCTTTCAATATTTTGGGTAAACAATTTACATTAACTTCTTGGCACCAATCCAAATGTGAAATTTTGGGATTATATTTAAGAGATATATTGAAAGGATAACAGGATCCAGAGATATCCAATTACCTTTATGTGAAAGTGATATATTCAGTATTCCCTCAGTAACCCCTATCTATGCCTTTGGGAGAAAACTAGAGGAGGTTGTAGACTAAAACCAGAACACATAATGTAAAAGCATTGTTGCGACTTTCACCCTTATTCAAAGTAATATTGTAAGTGGTAGTTACTGGATAAAGATAACTACACAAAACTACTACCCTAATGGGAAAAAAGTCAGGGAACAATGGAGTAAATTGTTATAAAAAATTATGCTATTGTATTCATTGAGACTGCAGGGACCACAGCTAAACTCCATAGAATATATTTTAATTCCTCTTTTAAAAATCAGTAACCAGTAAACATGAGAGTTGGGAGCATTTTTTTCTCCTTATCTGTGTGACTTGGCTTGCTCTAGTTTTCTGTTGTCTGATATGACATGGTCAGAGTGAAGCTCTAATCCACATGGCAATGAAATATCAACTTTCATCCAAATACCTCCAAGAGTTTAACCAATTATACACCACAGTTTTCTGTGAAGTTCTATGTAAATAACCATTTTTCATAGAATAGATGTGAAACATATAATACTTACATGACTTGTTTGGCAACATAAATATTCTCTCTGGAGAAGCTGAAGTAGATTTGAAACTTTGTTTTGGTCTTTTTCGTGCTAACTACTCTCTTTCCTAGAGACCAACAAAAATTAAAAATACAAAATAAAACCAAACAAAAAATTTCCAGAAGACCCCAAATGCAAACAAACAGATGAAAAATGCAACCAAACCCCCCCACATCTAATGGCTAATGCTGGTGGCATCTGAAAAGTCACAATCTGCAGTTTATTTAGTGTTTTTTATCAGTTAGGCTGTGCTTTTTTTTTAGCAAAACAGTCTTTTTTAAGAGCCATACATCAACCCACCCACTATTTTTCTTATTACATCTCCTTTCTGTCAGCTATGAATCCTAGTATTTTATGCTAAATGATGAAAAGTAATTGTCGTGCTGTTGCAGGCTTTGCTTCTAACTTTGCAGTGTTGTTATATGTCTGAAAGTCAATATGGAAAATAACTTGAAATCACTGTGTGGATTGTGCTTAGTGTTTTGTCATTACTGAAAAAATAAAAATTTAAGCTATTTTCTTCATCTGTAAAAGCAATTTGCATTTATATTTTCTGTATCAGCATGTTTCCTGCATCATCTGAAGTGATTTATACAGGTGTTTGCAGAAATTACATCTTCATGTCAACATGTTTGTGCAAAGTAGGTTCAATGCTAAGCTTTATAAAACTGGCAAACTCTATTCGTGCTCAACTCAAATTTAATGAAGATGAGTAAAATAAATGTGTAAAATCTTGAAGAAGTATTTCCTTTTGTGTGATTTGACTAGCTGCTCTGGAAATTTTTCTTGGAGTTATAAGTCTGTTCTACTGTATTTGAGCAGAAGCATTAGTTATATGTTTCTTTGGGGTTTTTTGTTTGGGTGGTTTGTTTTTTGTTTTGCAGCACTGCCTATATTATATTTTGTTAAGCTTTCTGCTGTCATTTTCACTGTAGATATTGATTGCTTGTAAGGAAAATGCTGGGCAGGACATACTAAACTTGAAACGCTTTGTCAGTCAGCCTTGTTCAAAGTTAACTTATGTGGCATCAGTAAGTTTTTAGGTACTTAATTTCTTTGGTTTTGTTTACTTCTATGAGTATGCCTTGTCAGTGTGAATTGGTAAAATTGGACGCAAAAATAAACAAAGTTATTCTGAGTCTTTTATTAGACATAAAAAAGTCTGGCATTACTCAAAATCCTTGAAAATTTCATTTGTGGGAACGTCAGGGTAGAACTGTTGTTTCCTGAGATTTCCAGAGTTTCTTTTCTAGTAAAGTTGATACCTGTGTGGTGGTCAAGAAGCTAAAATTATCTTTCTTAAGGTATCAGGTATGGAATAAGATAAGAAAATGAACATTCAATATGATAACTTTGGTATTTCTGTATTTTAAAGTAGGTGTCCCAAAACAGTCCAAACCTTAGACTCTCAGAAATTAGTCTAGTGAATTCACCTTCAGCTTCTGCCTCTTTCTGCATTTTATGTGATCTTCTTGCCTTTGTAGAAATGGATATACAACCCTCCTTGGTGTATTAGAGTTGTTTGGGAAAGTGGGTACTTTAGGAAAAATTGTGATTAATGAGTGTCTAGGGAAAAAAAGTATCTTAGCTAGAGCTCTGACTGAAATCAATAAAAATATTAATAATTCATTAGTCACTGAATTCCATCTGGTTGTTGGCCCTTACTGAAGCAAAGCCAAACAGGGGTGATGTCTAATTCTGATGGCTCTTTGTAATGACATAAGAATGTCATTTGTTGCTCAGATGGCCTACTTTTTGCTATGACTAATTAGCAAGGTAATCAATGTTAATGATGACTTTATAATTTACAATAACTCACTGCTTATTTTAGGGCTAATTAGTGATAATCTTATTAGAGAAAAGACTAATAATTGGCAGTTAATGGTTTTCAGGGTCTTCAGTTGATCTAACAGCACAGGAACCTAGCAGAAGCTGATCATGCAAGGGCAATAGGGTCAAAACAAAGAGAAACTGTAACTGGTTGATGAGCTCAGAGGGGTGTAAAAAGATCAGTCTGCTAGCATGGATTGGTAAAAGATGGAATGAAATTAACTTGTAATTAAATTTTCAATTGAGTTATAAGCACTTGAACCAAAGCCTTGAGTTTGTGCAAAATGTAAAGTAATGATTAAAGTTAATATTTTCATGTCTCTAAAACACTGTTTGGGTGAGATGATATAACTTTATTTCCAACAACATATGCAGGTAATTAATCCATAGGAATACACAAAACCTAGAGTCATGTGACTAGGTCCCAGCAGGACTTTCCCTTGACTGGGGCATGCTTGGAGGGGACTGTGTAATGCAATGTCTTCATTTGTGTTTAGGGCTTTCTGGATTTCTAAGAAGGGTGCGATATTCAAGCAGTAAGCTTCTGTAGCTCCTGCAATTTATCTGTGATTAATTCAGACTGAAGGATCTCAGAGAGGCTGAACAAACAGGCACATGGAGTAGGCAGCATAAGAGAGAGTGGAATGCATTATGGAGAAATAAGAACTGGAACATGTGCTTAGACACTTTCCTATATGTTGCTGAACTCGCTGTTCTCTTCAGTACCTGCGCACAGTGTAGAATAGACTCAGTCCTGTGGAGGTTTAGATGAAATACCTGGTAAGTTAATGGGTTGTTTCCAAGGCAGAAAGCAGTCCGTAACGGTTCTTCTGTTAATTTGGTGTTCCCCTCCAACAATTCTGATCTTTGTCTCTATAGTGCAAGCTAGTGATGACCCTGATGCTGGTGAAGTCATGGGCCAGGGCCCTTGCTTTTTGGGTTTTGTTTGTTTGTTTGTTTGTCTGTTTGTTTTGTGGTTTTGTTTTGTTTTGTTTTGGTTTTTAAATTATTTCCTTTTGCAACCAAGATTCCACAACCAGGAGCATTTTTTGAAGGTAGTGTGGAAAACATAGTAATTGTGCTGTCCCATTGTTTTCTGAGGAAATTATGGTAACATTATTGAAATACTTCTGATGGCTGTGATTAACATATGGCTTAAACTCTGAGTTGTGTTTGAATGATCAGGGTAGTTGAGAATGATATTTGAGGACTGGAGGAGAGCAAATGTCTCTCCTATCTTGGAAAAGACAGGAAGGGTGCAGGTAATTATAGATCAATTTACCTTATGGGTAATGTTTGGGAAGATGATGGAGTAAATAACCTGGAAGAAACTTCAAGGCATATGATGGAAAAGAAGGTAATCAGTTAGGACTGGTCAGTAGTTATCGTGGACTCATAGAAGGGAAGTCTTGCTTGACCAAATCTATGGTACTCTGCCCTGGCACATGAGGGATATTCACTGTAATTTGCATGACAAAGCAATGTAAAAACCCAAGCCCACCTATCTAATTTTAAACCACCATAGTTGATACTGATCCCTGGAGCAAATCTTTGATGTGGATTTTGTCTGCAAATACAGGATACTCTCTTACCTGCAACTATTCATCAAAAGTGCTTCACTACAAACAGTGGAACTGCAAGAGCAGAAACTTTTGAGTAGCTTCTTTTGAGAAGTTACTGGTTCACACCAACCATGTGCTTGTTTTGTTGGTACCATCATTTACCTTGTTTACATTCATTTTGCATTGGCAAGGGAGCAAAAATGCGTTCCACAGCTTTGTGATCCCACAAGTATTGCATATAAGTCAAGAACCTTGGTATCAGCTCCATTGCATTTTAATTTTCCAACAATTTGTGTGGTCTCCGATGGAAAAAAGTTACAAATACGTAGGTAAAAAATCCTACAATGATCAAGATGATTTGTGTAGATTCATAATCCTATTAGGATGATGAACATTTCCTCTTGTTTAGAGAAATAATGGGGAAAGTGATTGTCCTGCAGGCCTACAGCCTTCTAGTGCAAGTCCATGGTCAGGCAAACTTGGTTTGGTTTGGATCTACCTCAAAGAGAGATGCAATCCCATAGTCAGTGTAAATTGCATGAGTAGATTATATATGGGTGTAAATACTCATTCTGAATTAATAATACATTTTACGATGCTCAGTGTTTCCTGTCAGTATTCTCTGAATATGTTCTGGTAATCATATTTAACTGCAGAAGCAAATTATCACAATGACAGTTAGCTTGCCAAAGTCTCTCACCTGTTTTCTGGAGGCTGATGAGGATATTCTGGATTTTCCTACAGAAAGCAGGAAAATACTTTTCTGCTACTTCTGATTAGTTGTTAGCCTAATACATATAATTGCTTCAGGTGTTGGGATTCAGAGCATATGAAGAAATTCAGAGCTTTATTTACAGATAAGGCCTACTAGAAGAACAATGGAAGAGAAATGCATGTTTTGGGTTTTTTTTGTTTGTTTGTTTGTTGTTTTTCCTTTTTTTTTTAATAACTGTCTTTTGTGCAGCATAATATAAATTTGTCATGAAGAGCAGAAAGGAAGTAAAATTAATGTGTTTTTTTCTAACATATAGGATAAGTGGTGGCCCACACCATATGTAATGAACTACACGACTTCAGACCTTCATGGTTTACAAATAATTTAGTGCACCTTTGCGTGAAAGAAAAGGTTAGAGGTTTTCAAGTGCAGAAAAAAAACTTCCCAAGACTGATTGAGCAACAATTGACATCCCAATTCATGTGTAGTTCAGAGTGGATCAATGAGCCTTGATACGCCAAGTTCTTGCCTGAGGAAAGATAAGTTCAAAACTACTCTTGTCTATGCAAGAAGGGGAATATTATAGTTTACATTCTATATAATTTATATAAATCTTTGTGCAATATGTCTTTTCTGTAGATGATAGGTACTGGTAGATATAATGCTGATGGATATCCTGATTTACCTTGATGTTGAGCATTTTACCTATTACTCTTTACAACCTTTTTCAGGTGTTATTCGAATTTGTGCAAAAAAATCAAGGCAATTGTAATTTTCTTTTTCCCTTGAGAGTCACTCTAGAAATCTAGAGACTAGGGCAATATTTCAGTGATAACATTTGGTGCTGGGGAGTCACTTCTTGCCCACCCATGCTTTCAGAATTAACATACATCCAGATTTTTACTACCAGAACTGTCTAAATTGAGGTTTTTTGCTTCAAAAAGAATTTGTCTCTGTTCTGAATTCAATTTGTAACTTAAATTCTCAGCATAATATGCAAATGGAACCTTGATGGTGTTCTATAAAGCTTATGCTCACCTGATGATTAAAAGTGGATTTTACATTCTACAAGCAGAAATGTCCGAGTAGTTATAATCTCAGAAACAAAGAATGGAGCTCTGCTATTTTTTATAACTTTCAATTTATACTCCAAAATGTTGGTAGCATTGCCTCATGTCCTTCTGAGATATTTTGCAGATGGTGCACAAAAAAGACATTTCTGCTATGTCTCTGGTAAATATATACCATAGGAACATCTATTCTTTGCTGCAACATGAAAATTTAAAAAACGCTGGGTATGCACTTAGGGTTTTTTATGGCCAAAGAGACCACCCTCAAACACCTTGATAAGGGAAGGGCTTGCTTCTGATTTCTCCAGCATGGCTGTGTCCCTGGAAAGACAACCAACAACTTTCAGCTTCCTTTAAGTGATGTGGCTCTGCTAGAGCTCACTGAGTAATCCTGGGTAATGTACAATTTATTGACCATTTAGAGTCTCCTGGGGTCTTGAAACCTGTTTAATAGGCATCTCAAAGCAGCAGCTCTCCCATAATAATATTACTGTAATACAGCTGCAATACTGCTGTGTGCTTTTGCTGTAAAGATGTATTATGGAAAATGTAGTGCAGGCCTGAAAATCACCAAGGGAACTCATAAAATATTATTTAACCTTTTGTTTATTTAAAGGCTCCAATATTATCAAATTTATTTATTATGTAAAGAAAGTTGCTGAAGTCAGTTACACTGTGGACTGTGAGATGTGTCTATGAGCTTCAGCTCTGCAATAAATTATGGATATTGAAAGGCAGAGATGTAAGCTTTTAAACCTGCCCTTAAAAGCTGACAAGGTATAGCTTAATTTGTATTAGTGACAGGTATTACAGTTGAAATGAAAAAAATATAAATGATTTGAAGCTGTGGTCAATCCCACTGCAGAGGCTATTTAGAAATTATGGGTCTGAGTTTTTGGTCTTTCATCAACAATCCCCAGAGTAGTCTATTGGAGTTTTTTAATAAATAATTATGAGTACTGTTTTTAAAGCATTTTAAAACAACTAATTTCAAAAGGTGTAGTGTTTTGCATGTTTTAATGGAATATTATATTAAGTACAAGCTGCATTAGAAATCATGAACTATGTAAATCTGTCAAAGTCAGATACTCTAGAGAAACTGAGGATTAGATTGATGTAGAATGGCTGAAGAGAAGAAGGGTTCTTTGGACAAGAGCTCTCCAAGGTGCGGAGATACATAGCAAATACCCTTTTGCATAAGAAATCAGTTAAAGCATTCAAGAGATCAGGAAGTGTTTAAATGATGGGGAATTTCAGCACCTGGCCCATCGCTACCGGGTATTATTTGCTGCTGCAGAACATTGAAATGTCAGGCCCACTTATTTTGCTAACACGTATAATGTGTATGATCTGCAGTCCAGACAGGAAAGTTTCCTGCTGGTCAAAGTATAGTAGCAGATTTACTTACAGTAAAGTGCATGAAGTAAACAGTATTGTTTTGCTTGTTTGTTTTTGTGTTTCATGGAGTACAGGGTGCTTGTTTTGGCTGTGACTCACCCTTGTGCAAGTTAAGTGTTTAAATTGCACAGATTAGTTGCCGGACTGATGATTGAAATTTTTTATGCAAAAGAAAAGCTCACATATGTTCCAACCTTGCTGTGACTGTGTAAGAGACTTAGAGATCTTAATTGCCTTAAACACTGTTAAGAACACCAGATGACTTTGCCCAAGGACTGCGGCAAACTATAAAGAAGCAACTGCTCATCCTGGGCTACTTCAAGGTAAGAGATTCCCTGCTCAGGTAGCTGGAGGTATTTCCAAAATCAGGCATAGAATCTCCAAGGGAAAACTGAGATGGCAGATAATGCTGAATCATGTGGATGCTGATAACTGATGGGGTTTATATGCATGCTGTGCATATGCATGCATTTTTGTAAGCCCTGATTATCATGCAAGCATGGTATTTCTATAGACAAAATACTCCAGAAGAGTTTTTCAGAATACTGATGCTTTATGTTTATTATCGGAAGGCATGAAGTACCATTTCTTCCTTGCTATAAATATACCAAAGTAAATATTTTTTTGGTTGGGCCTAAGCGTCTGCTCTGTGGTAGATCTTCATCCTTTTTACCCCAGTCACCTGAAGTGACAGGTAAGTTGGCAGATATCACAGATCTGTCTGTCCTCACTCTCTTGGATTTCCTTCCTGCAGAAACTGTGATGAAGACCAGGAATACTGGCTCTGTAGAGTTCATTCTAGCTTGAGATCTTCATGTCTAGCCTCGGAGCTGGGAATTCCAACGTACCCTCAGGTATCACAGTTTAGATGAAGCCTTTGTTTATCAAATTAAAAGATGATGTGCACCTAGAAGTTGCACTCAGGCAGCTGTGTTGTTCTAAACATAGTAATAAGTACATTCATTTTCCTTGGAACCATTGTCCCTGGCAACTGCTATGATTAATTGGGAGTTATTTAATGCATTATATTTCACCTGATCGGTTGGCAGTTAGCAAGGGGCAGATTCTAACACCTCCAGCATGCCAGTTAGAGGCAGTAGAGCTCACAACAGGACTGCTTTCTTTATGTAGGCTTCTCTGAGAGCAGCAGCTAAGATGTCAGTAAGCGTAGTCCCTGCAGACCCTTAGGATTCTTACATGGCTATTATGCCCTGCACAAAAGGAGCATAACTAGCTGGGGCATGGCTTTACACCACAACCACTTTCATTTCAGAGCCAGTACTGAGGCTAGAGTAAGAAAACCTTTATCCCCTCAGTTCCTCAGCAAGCATTCTGCCTGCTTGTGTTGTCTGTAGGCAGAATTCTTCTGGAAACTCCCCGGGGTAAAGTGTCATTCTGAACCTGTCTTCAGTTCCCGTACAGACCTGAGAATCTGTGATAATTAGAGCCCTGCATCTGAAAAGTATATTCAGTGATACAGTATTGCACCTTGCAGAATTCTGTGCTGCTGCACAGATGCTTCTCTGTTTCTGTCCCTATTCATACCCTAAAAATAACTATCTCGTGTATTGCAAGTGGTAGATACCAATCTTTCTTGGCTCAGCTGTTTCATCTTTCCAGAGGAAAAGAAATCACCCAATTATATACACTCATAAATTAACTTGACAGCTCACATACTGGAATTGCCATGCCTTCCTGAGCTGTTTAAATTTTTCATGAGTTCTGAGTCCCTGCAAATAGGGGCCAGAAAGGAACGTTACAAGCCCCTACAGAAATTGTTTCTTCTTTACTTTTCTAGCTTACTGGCAACACACTCAGAGAGGTGATCCTTACGAGCTTCTCTTTCTCAGTGGAGTCATTATGCTAAAGAGGCCTCCTGAGTTCCTTCATATAAACATATTCTTAGTAAGACAGTTGGGATCACTGCTGGATCATTCATCATGTTCACAAAAAATGCTGGATGTACAGGTTTGAAGTCTGCTGAAGTTTAAAGCTGAAAATAGGAAGACTATTTCTCAAAACCTCTTTCCCAGAGCCGCCTTGCTCCCTGGTATATAAAGTGCGGAAAGATAAATATTTGGGTAAATTAGGATCACTGATTACTCCCACAAATACAGAGTGCAATTTTCAGGGTTTGCAGGGAAATGCAGGACAGTAAATACCTTGTCCGGCTTGGGTTGCCTGATTCTAGCCTCCTCCAAACACCATCTGCATCCCCTGGAAACAGAAAATAGTCTCAGAAATATCAAAATAACACTATGTTGCTCTCATTGATATGCACCATCAGTTCCCATTTTCCTCTGCTTTGACTTATGTATCTTGATATTTTCCCTTTTAGAAGTTTTTAATTAGGACCTTTTTTGGACCACTCATTTCTGAAAGGCTGAATAGAAGGAGAGTGCAGTATGTCATTTTAGCTCTGATTCCAGAGGACATAGAGGTGGGCTGAGTTGTATTTTGCTAAATTCAGATGCTGCGGTTCTTTAATTGGTCATTCTATTATAGCTGTCTTACTAAAGAACCAGTAGGAGACATAGGCATTGAAGAAATCAAGATGTAGAAAATCCCCTTAGTGTTTCTGTGAGTGGGCTATTTACCTTATATTTAACCAGTTGTAGACAGACAGTCCCCTGTGCAGTCTTCCTACTGAAGATTCTCAGTTTTAGAAGTCAGTGCAACCATTCCATTGATGGTGCTTAACTCACCATGGTGCCAAGGGTAAGAAGCACCAGTGCAGGTTTATTGAAGGCTGAAACCAGGACAAGTCCTGAAGGGCTGAAAACAGCTTGGTGTTAACCCCAGGAGACACCTCCATGCAGAATGCACTCACAGCAGTTTTAGTCCCTGGAGCTACAACGACACTGCCCTGCAACACATGAGACATCAGCGCTGTGTTTGGATTCACAGAGGTGGCTTGTGGGCTGGTGGCATGGCTTGTTCATCCATGCATGCTGTGTGCAGCAACATCTGCTCCTTTCCCTTATGTAATGCAGTAGCAACAATTACTCCTTCACACTGCAGGATGATCAGACCTGGGTTGTATTTTTTTCCCAGCATAATATATTATGCTCTTTGAAATATGTGGGTTTTTTTTCCCTAAATGCCTAAAAATCTTTCTCAAAACCCATAATCCTCCATAGTTCATACCACAGAGCATTTCTGACTTTTCATATCAGTTTAATTTTTTTACATGGTCAGCTAAGAGAGATAGTCATTGCTTGGTGTGAAGTTGCTGAATCAATAGACACAGCAAACAAAAGACAGAGAAAAGTTAATTTATTCTAATTTTGCAGTTGAAGAAAGTTTTGATTGTCTGACATTTTTAGAAAAATCCTTTCATTTAGCCAAGATGTGAACTGTGGTGTTAAAAAATAGTGTACCATCTGTTAATTTTTCCTTGAAAAAGTGCCCTGTGAGAAATTTCTGCTACTTCTTTTCTCTGTCTGCCTTTGATCCTGTCTTAACCTCTTAAGAAAATTAATAGGAATGGCACAATGTAATGTCTGCTTGCAGTTCTACTTCAAAAATTTCCTGCTTCCATTTAATTCTGAGGAATGGTAAAAATAATTATTTGAAAGAATTTTGGCACCATATATATGACAATCATACATTTGGTTTTGGGGGTTCATAAGTTGGAAGTCTGTAGTCTCTATGTGCTGACATTTGTAGTCAAGCTCTTTTTTAATATCAGCATTGCCTCAAGCCCTGACCCAGCTTGTTTGGGAAAAAGGGCAAAATCTCCTACTGTTACTTCATAGCAGCAAATTTTGGGATTCAAACAACTGTAAGAGAGACACAGAAACAAGTAGATAAATGGATGGATGGATGGATGGATGGGTGGATGGATAGATAGATAGACAGATAGATGGATAGACAGACAGATAGATAGAGCCTGCAATTAGAGCAGTTGCTTGGAAAATAACACACCATATTTCCTTGCTTCCTGGGAAGTACATAAACTGCTTCATAACTTTCACAATTTGAGCTGTAGAATTGAGAACTTGGCTTGAAAGCTATTGTAGTGCCATTATGACTTCATTTAAAAAACCCTTGACTTGTATTGCTTGTTTCATATCAATGGTAGATCTAAACCATAATGATCAAAAATTAGTTTTCAGCCACTGTGCCTTTAATTTACCTTGGAGCTTGCTTTCAGATTGCAGTTGCTCCATCATCAGCTGACTCTGAAAAGGACACTGCTGGCAGAGCCCACTGTTTACACATCGCCACGAACTGAAACTGAGAGAGCATGTCTTCCAGGGATTTTCAGAGCTACACCCCTGATATTGCAGGAAGCTGAGCCAGTCAGTAGACAATTGAAAATGCTTCTTAGTAGTGCTGCAGTTTTAGCAAAAGCAAGTGAGTGATGTGATCCCATAAACTCGTGGGAGTAGCTGCTGTGAATACAGTATTCACAGTGTACTGACACTCTCTCATCCCGGCATAGAAAAGAGCCAAAATTTCTAATTTCTTCCAGGTTAGGTAATTAGGTCCAAAATGTAACAAAACATGATTTAATCCATTAATAATTTGCTGCAGAGAAAATTCAGTAAAATTCAACAACACAGTTTGCAAAGCACAGCAAACAGCATTAAATTTTGGATGTGTTTATTTGTAGTATTTAAAACATATAATTATCTGTTTATTTGCTAATATGATCAAGATGGGTAAGTGTATTTAGTGCAACCCTCCCTTGATACAGTACTGCTACCTGGAGTCAAAGCCACATACCAGAAGGAAGGTTGCAAGAAGGATCTGAAATTTTTTTGTGTGCAGCCTAAGTGATGCCTGAGGTGAAACTGTAGTGTTAAAGCAATGATAATTGGCTCCTCCTGGCTTTTCCCACTAAAAGGAATTGAAATTCAATTGACTTTCAGTGGAAATAGTTGTGGAGCAGCAATTGTCATTGCTGTGACATTGTCTATTTCTGTGTCAGACAATTCTCAGGAGCCAAGAGAAAGTGTTGTTGTAAATTAGAATATGATCTAAGAATGCACTTCACGGGGGCAGGACAGCACATGTGATGAATTTCATATGCCCAGTAGTAGGCTTATGCTGAACGGTGTTGTGCATCTACAGCACAAAGAACACAGAAGTGTACAGCTCTGCTGGTTGAATGTGATACTTGGATGATAACTTCTTTTTTTTTTCAGCCTAATAACAGTATTTTCAGCCGTAAATCAGAGGTTGAGGCATTTATTATGTAAAAAGTTGGATATTTAAAAGGTATCTGGTGATTCTAGGGGTACATTTTCTGGGCTGATTTTAAATGGTAGAGAGCTCATTAGCTCAAAAGAGATTATATTACAGTCTCCTTAGTCAAGCCATTTCAGCTGTTAGATATTCTCACTGTTAGAAAGTTTTCTCTGTCTCTAGTCTGGATACTTGCAGTATAAGCCTAGTTCATTCCCAGAAGATATAATGAAGGAGTTAGTCTTTTATTTCTGGTGGAACATTCTTCAAACATTTTTTGCTATTTAAAGCTTTTTTTGTTCCTTCGGTGTTCTCTTCTATAGAGATCCAAGTGAGTTAAATATCTCTCCATTTCGTAGATTCATTTGTTTCTCCAACAGCCCAGTAGTTCTGAAGACTCAGAATACCTGAAACTGTCAGGGTCCAGATGTGGTACTAGTAATACAGACCAGAATGGGAATACTCGGGGTGTTCTCTTGCCTTTCTGATAATATTCTTTGTGAATTTCCCTCTATGTTGGAAGTGTTTTCCTTAGAAATTGCATAATGAAGTTGTTTTCTACTGGATCTTTTTCTACAGACCTGCCTCTTCATGCCCTCATATCCCACCCTCCCTCCAGACATTAGCCCTCACTACAACATTACATATTTTGCATATTTCCTTGTTGAATTAAATATTATTATTCAAAGTGTTTCTCAGTTTCTAAATTCAGCTTTCTCTTCCAGTATGCGTGAGCTCACACCACCCTGACAAATTTCATGTCCAGTTTTTCATGATCAATGTTTATGCAGGTAAAACAACAGTTTTTAGCATGGGATGTGTGGCAGAAGTATTTTTTTTTCTTATTACTTTTATTTACTGAGCATTTGCTGATACCACTAACAACTTTATGTGGTTATCAACAGGGCCAGCTTTATAGAAATTTTGTGCAGGCCATGTTTCCCTGGCTTTCTTGGAAGCATCTTAAAAATGCCAAAAACTGACGTGAAGGTAAGATATATGACATATTCACACACTTCTCTAATTTACAAGAAGGTCACTATGTCATAGGAAGAAATTAATTCTTTTGATGCTACATGTTCTTTGTTAAATAATTTCCTACTTAACTATTATTTATTTATTTTAGAGATGCTTAATTTCTTTCAGCATTGTCAGTGAAAGTTGAGTAGGTCATCTGTGGCTTCCTGACCCATCTTCCTGTCTTTTTAAGGAAGAAAAACCAGCTGCGGTACTCAACTCTGCTGGACTATCTATCTCTTTTTCCAAGACATGGGAAAGGGAACTGCAATTAACTCCTGATTCACCAGTTATTTCTCTGGAGTTTAACTTTTCTTCAGTACTCAAAGACTATTTTAGGCTGGTAATTTATGTCTTCTTCCTGTCACAGTCTGCAGATATTTCATGGAAGATGAAAGTTAAAAAAGATACCAAACCTCTGCCTTTCAACATCATGTTGGTAAATCTCATTCTTCAGCAAGAAGCAAACTCTTTGGTCTACTTAGTATTAATGGACTGGAGAAATTGAGGGGTTGGGTGTTTTAGGCACTGCTTAAATTCCTGTGGGAGCCCTGTGCCCTGTATGTTGTCCTTGCTAAGAATATGTTGTAGCTTTGTTTTTCTGAACTGCTGCGAAAATGGTCTTTGAGAATGGCAGCACAGGTACCTTCAGCCTCGGAATATCCTGCTAATGAATGGCTTATTTCAACTACTGTAATATACTCACACCATAAAATGCAATGCAGTTAATTTTGTTTCCCTCATGGTGACAAGTGACACCCTTTGGTCTGCTACCAGAGGCTGTTGTGCCTCTTTCTACAGGAAGAGTGTCCAGGGGTTTATAATGTTCTAAGAAACTTCGACCTGAGCTGACAATTTTTCTGGTGTCTGGGAATGTGGCCTTTCTTATTCAATAAAGCCAGGACTACTGGGATCACACTGAGATTAATTCAGTGGAGGACACTTAATTCTGTAGTGTTCTTTAATCCCAGTAATCTGGTGCAGCTTCCCTTACAAGACAGTTACATTCATCATAGCAGGTGAAAATATTCAGATATTCCTGTGATATTTAGTCACCTTGAAACAGTACGTAGGTAGGAGCAACAGCAGTGGCAGCATCAGCATCATTAATGAGGGAACTTGTTTCCCTAGTTACTCAATATTTGGTGTGTTATTTCTGTGTATGGAAGGGAGGAAAATTCCTGTTCCTGCTCAAATTGTAGTGAAAGTTAGTCTTCATGTGTTGAACTCTTTCCAAGCTGGGGAAGCTTTCTCTCAAACTTGATGAGACAACGGATTATCACAGAAATTACAGTTTGACTCCATGTGGGGATAAAAAAGAAGTGTTTTCAAGTGAAGATTTTAGGAACTTTTTTCAACTGTTTTTAAAATGCTTTTCCTGTTTCGTGTAAGAATTCTGTGAGTGGATCAGATAAACCATTTAGTTTGTTTCTACCCTTGGCTAGATGCTGCTATAAACCTTTCCTAGGTCTAGCTTTACTACAACAAAAACATTTTCTTCTCTGAAGCATGGTTCAGGCAGAAAGCAGAGATTGTCTTCAGGAACTCACTTTTTTAACGCTTTTAACCATTACATCTCTTAAACACTGGCATTATTTACGTTTTTGGATACAAACTTAAAACTCTTGATTTTGGTAATTTATTTTGGAAAATGTAGGGGAAAATGTAGCAAAATAGTGTATAGGCCTTGCAGCTTCTTCAGTGGTTGTTCTCTTTTCCTTATTCCTCCTGGAGCACTGTAAATCAATGAGAGGGATATATTTCCTACTTACAAGGAAACTAAGTATGAACTTTGATAGAAGCACATTTTAGAGTATTTTTCCCCACCCTTAAAATGATGAACAGGCTCACAGTATGAACTTGCATTTCTGTGCAGCTCAGGGTCAATCTTCAATCAGCGTGTTCTTTGGAATGAGCTTGAAGAAATTGTTCTATATTTTATATCGAGCTTGTGCTCCTGTCTGCTGCTGATAAATGGCTTGTTAACATATTGTTTCTGAAGTATAATTTGCATTTATGTGAATCAGGGATTAAGCACTGTGTGTAGATTAGGAATAATTTATATCTAATTAATAATAGATGTGTTTTTTCTCTTCTGCCTCAAATTTTGTTTTGCATGAGAACAGCAGAATACTCCCTGGTGATGACAAACAAAAGCATTTCTTAAGTGAAAATAACATGAAAACAGTTAAATTGGAAGCAATTTATGTTTAGTCACTCATCTACTGACCATTAAATTAGTTCTGACCATGATTACACCCTCTTTTTTAGACTTAAACATAGCTGGATGGTTCATTTAAATAGGTAAGCTTCCAAGCCTGTGCAAAGGAGCTTAGCTTACCAAAAGTACGTTGGTATAGTAAACATTTAGCTATATGTAATATGTAATGATAGAAATTTTATTTAAACATGTTAATAATGATCTGATGCATTTTAATGACAATCTTATATTTACCAAAAAAAAATCTGTTTCATCCTTAATTTAACAATGCGTACAAAAAGGCAGAAATGTACAATAAAAGGACTATTAGTTCATTTTGGTTTCTAAGCATTTAATTATGCTTTTCTTCATTGTTTGACTGCTTTGTAGATGTAGGCAGAAATAATCCTTTCTGTTGTGCATGGTTAATTTAAATTAGTGGTCTTTATTGGGTGGGCTGACAGAGTGCTTTGCTGTAAATAATTTCAATCATTTTAATGGGAACTTTGCAATTAGGGAGAAGTCAAGAACTAATAATATGCATTTGATGACATAAATCTTCTTTGAAATAAATGCTCTTTCTCTCCTTCATTAAGGAAGAAATGGATTATGAGGTGAGATTATGAAGAAAATCTCCCTACAGACTAAGACTGCTTTTCTGAAAAGACCCACTCTTTAAATGAGTTGTTAAACCTAGATCACTTCTGCCCACCAGTAGCACCTGTGTAGAGAATCCCTTTCTCTCATAAACCCATCTTTTCCCATAAAAGTGCTTTTCAGTATCCCGACTGTGTGAATTGTTTATGACCACCAGAGGCAAAATCCAGCGCCTGCTAAACTCAAGGAAGTTATCCCCTTGGCTTGAGTGATCAAGGAGCAAACACCACACAGGATTTTATCACTGCTGCGCAATGCAAAGGCAATGAGGACTGAGCACATAAAGCCCAAGTAATTCACTGCTGTAATAAACCAAGTGTCTGTTGCACAAAAGAGCATCCATGTGTGATGCTGCTGAAGGAGAGAGTGCCATGAGAAAGGAAAAGGTGTGGGTCTGCTGTTTCTGTAGCTACAAATCTGAGCTGAATCAGGAAGATGGGGGTGCTGAAGTGAGGACAGTGTCCATACTTTGACAGGTCAGTTGTAGCATCTCCAAATGTAGGTTTCTACCAGCCAAACTCTATGGCAGATATGTTTTTCAGAGTCTTGTGTGAACTTAAGAGAACATTAAAATTTTGACATTTTTTTGAAGCCATCTTACAAGATAACAATTCTGTGCTGAGTTCTATGTGATAGCACTAAACACCTTGTGGAAAGACTAGCAATTTTGTCAAGCAACAAATTCCTGCACATTTCAAGCCTCTGTTGCCTTCTTTAATTATCCTCTTTTTCTCCACCTGCGTTCCTGTCAGATTTACAAGGACAAAGGAACATATTTTCTGACTTAACAAATTGTCAACACATTGCTGTGTTTCAATGGCTATTTTTTGGGCAGCTGGTTTAGTTCCCTATCTATACTACTCAAAAGTGCTGTCTGTGGTTGAGAACCGAGGCTGGTTTTCTGTCATCATGAGAAAGAACTGCCTGTTGCATTATGGGTGCTTTTTAGTGCATTATCTACTCAAAGACCTACCCATTAAATACTGGATTTTTAACATTATTGACTTTCTTGTCTGCCATGAAGGGTTTTCTTTCACAGATGAGCAGTGACATTTGGTCTAAGGAGCAAACAAGCTTTTGCACAAAAAATTGAAATTCAGGAGTATACATGACACATATCTAGAAGTAAATTTGTCACTAAGTAAAATATTTGGCCCAAACGAATGTACAGTTTCTGTTAGAGGGCTTTCTTTTATTAAATTTAACCCTGATTCTAATACATGGGGGTTGTTTTTCCCCCAAAGACAGGCTATTGAGAGCTCCTATGTCTGTGATCTCTAAGTATGGCTGACGTAGAAAAACAGTTTACTGAAGATTGATGAATAAGAGCCGTAGACGTTATACAAGGCTAAAATTCTTCTCTAGTAGGTACTCATGTCAAACGATAGCAGGGAAATCCTTGATTTGTTTGGAAATTCTCCTCTTGTGTCTCAAAATCTTTGTTTAGTGTGGAGGGTGCTCCAGGTTTTATTATACCTCTTAGAATAGAGTGCTACAGTCAATTGTAAAAAGCTTTGGTATTCCTTATTTTCTAGTACATTCTGCCTACATATTTTCTGGTTTAAAATATGAAATTATGTAATAATCAACATAAAAGGAATATGACTTGACACTGTAAATTAGAACAAAGGGAATATACAATTTTTTCTTTAAATAATAACCACGTATCTATAAAATGTGTCAACTGAGTTTTATGCATCTCTGATTCAACACTGTTGAGGTCTAGTTCTAGAAGTATATTTAAATGCATGTAAATATGTATTTTATTTCATCCTCCGAGCTCCTTTCCGTAGGTTCCTTTTGTAATTTTGGGGGTTTTCCCATTTCAATTATAGATTTGTTTCTGTAATGGATAGCACACTAAAAGATGATGATTATGATGATTAGTAGTAGTAGTAGTAATAGTAGTAGTAGTAATAGTAGTAAAAAAGTAATCCCTTCCCCCCAAAATAGACAATAATAGGGTTCCTATCAATTATTTTTCAGATTTTTTTTGTGCAAAAGAACTTGTGGGCATGACAGGTAATTCACTAATTCCATTTCATCAGTGCATCTTCTTTGGTGAAGCTCCTCCAGAAGCTGCCAGCAAGTGTTGCATGGACCTGTTTTCTCCTGGCCTGGGAGCATCACTCCAGGGACAGCTCCCAGTGTCTGCCTCCACAAAGTGCTTGGGAGGCAAGGCAGTATTTTTCCTGCTTTTCAACTGAAGGTGATGAGAAACACGAGGGAAGAAATAATTTGCCCAAGACTGCATAATGTGATTTGTAATATGCAGTTGGAGTGTGCCTCTTAAACTATGAAGTCACTGGTTTGTTCCTTCTTCTTTGTCCTTTGCGTACAATAAATCCAGGGGCTGGATGGTGGCCATCACTGTTCACTCTAGAGCATCAGCCATTACTTTCTTTATCATATCAGATTTCCTAGGAATGCAGGGTTTTTATACATCTGATCACCAACAGAATTGTCGTAATGACACACCACCACAAATTTTGTAGAATAATAGTTACCTAGCAGTGGAATCGAGAAGGACATTTTCATATGTTGATTTGGCCTTCATTCCTGTGGCACAAGTACTTACTTCTTCTTTTCCCATCTAATTTTTTTTCTTTTTTTCCCCATTTGTCTCTTGACTGGGACACCAGGATGATCTTTTCCAGTGTGTTCCTGGCTCTGTTGCTATGTAGCTGAATGTGAGTACTTATTCCTCACAGCTGCACCTAGTCATTCTGCAAACCAGAGCAGAAACTCAAAAGCAATGGACAGAATTAGCAAAGCAGACTGGGAATCTTCCCAAAAGAAGTGCTTTCATAAGCCTTGCAGCACAGAGCACCTCTTTTGTTATCTATTTTACTGCACTACACGTGCAATGTACTAAAATACTGTGTGGATTTATGATCAAAATCACTACAGTACAAGTGCGTAAGAAAAGAGAACTGTTGACTCTGTAACAGTGAAACACTAAATGGCTGCATTCCTGAAATTCCTACTAAACAGATGACAGATTAGTTTGTATGTCTTTGCAAGCTTTCCTTTAGACCCACAGGAAAGACAGATTGTATGCAAACATATATCAGGCTTCCCATATGGATTTCCATATTTATAATATTGTCCTTTTTCTTGGATATTTATGGCCAGCATTTCATAGCTAATAAAAAACCACACATAAAGGGAAAAAAAATGTGAAATTCCAAAATATTAACCCAATTTATGCTTTCAATTCAAGAGTTAATAGAAATATGGAGTGAGTTCTTCTTTTGTCTAGGTAATTTAATTCATGCTTCTCTCATGTATGATTCAGATTGGAATACAGAAATTGCCTGGCATTCAAAAATGCATGGAAAATGTATTAATCTTTGTGAAAGAATGGGTGATTTTTTTATTTCGTGGTAGGTAGTTTCCTGCTGTACTTTTCCAGCAAGAAAAGCTCACAATCATGATCCTTATATACCCCTCTTCAAAGCCCCCTTCTCTCGCAGTTCATGGTTGTGTTCGCTGTCACTGACTAGGGAAAACTTCCAACTTCCTGTAACTTACCTTTCTTTAAACCCTCTCAATCTTTTCCCTATCCCTTTCCTAGCCTGTGATTCCCATTGTACTCCATTTTTGTAGATCCCAACTACCACTTCTGTGCTGTTGATACTTATATGACAGGATATTACGATAATGCAATAACGTGATGTTGGGGAAGTAGTAGTATTGAGACTTTAACACTGATTGCAGCTCAGAACACTTTCTTAATTTAGGTGGAGTCCATCATTCTGTGAGACATTTAAACATCCAAAATATTTTGTTCTTTTTTTTTTTTTTAACCAGCTTTCTGACTATGTTTTCAATACCAGTGCAAGAATTAAGCACAGATGGCTCAGGAAGATAATCCAATGACCAAAGAATAAGGGAATTTTTTAGCTTCCATTGTAAAACTGTAGAGAAGAAATTAACATTTAAAATACTCAGTGTACTCATGAAACTGTATGAAATCTACCAAATTCTTCATAAAAATTATGAAAACAGATGGCTCTTATTTGTAAAGCTTTCCCAGATGAAAAGTCAGTCGTCTAATCAACATGCATGTGATCAAAAATGCTGAGAATGGCCAATTGTGTCTTGCACTTTGATCACTTTACTCAATAAAACTGGATTTGAAAGTGATTCATATACTCATGAATCACAAGGGATTCCAGATGCAAACAAACAAAAAAAAGGCTTTTAAAGTAGTTGAGCTAGAGAAATAAAAATAAAAAAAAGCTGTGGGTTTTTTTAATATTCTCTTTTACGAAAGCAGTAATATTGCTGGATCTACAGTACACAGTATGGACTAGTACATAGGCCTAAGTACTGAGAAATTACTTCTAGTTGTTCATGATTTTCACAGCAAATGAGCAACTTAGAGAAGAAATTAGTGTCTCCATAAAAGCAAAACAAGTGCTACCTTTCATTTGCAGAATAGCATGAATCATTTGGAGGCTTTCCCTTCTCCAAGAGTTTCTAAATAGCTGAATTTGTTCTCGTCACGTACCGTGTAAGTTCTTCACGCTTGCTATCCTCACGACTTCTTTGACTAACAAAATTCAATACCTCTTTTTCCTTTTTCAGTCTTTACCTGGGTTAAATATGGCAAACTGTTAATATTAAAATTTTTAACAAAATGCAGAATTTCCAAATATATGCCAAGCTTCTTCAGGTCTGAGTTAAAAACTTTTGCTTTACTTTATCGCATTGTATTGAAATATGTGGGGTTACTCTTGATTGTATTTATACTGGTGTGAGGAAATCTGCAACTGTATCAGCTTAAATGATAAAATTTACCACAGAAACACATTTGGTTATTAGAGACTTCATTGAAACATACTTGTGTGAAAACTGCACCAGTGTGGATAGGCCTGTGGAACCAGGCACTTTTTGTTTTTCTGCTAAGCAGCCTTGGTTTTCAGTTAATTGAAGCAGCAAGCAGAGGGGTTCTTGTATCTGACTGGAAGTTCTTAAAGCCCCTAGAGGTAGCATGCTGTAATTGGTCGTGTAGTGTTGGTTAATGTAGAAAAGGTTAGTTTAAATTTATTTGAGAGCTAGCAGAAGGATATGCCATGTCTTCCCAGCTGTTCAGCTGCTAATCTCGAGCTGAGTGGCAATAATGAATCAACAAGGTGACAGAATTAATACCTGCAGAAAAATCTATGAAATAATTTTTCTCTTATTCCCAAATCATGAGTGCAATATTGTATCATAAAATAATAAAGAACAGTGATATTCTGCATCAGAAAATTGAGAATCTTTGTGGTCCTCTGTAAGCCTCAGATGGGCTCTTCTTCCCTAGCCACAATACATTTCTAGTCCATGTAGGATGTAATATGGAGGGGAAGCCATTAGAAGGTCTCAGCCCTGTGCTACACAAATGCTTTCCAAGTCTCTTTAAATTTTCCGTGGTTTGTGTACAGAAAGCAGGCATTTTAGAAGAACCAAATAAGGAGCAGTCAAATTTATTGTTATGGTAATGTATTCACTGACACATATACTAAACTATTTAGAAGTCTGGCATGCCCTCCATTAATCAAATGTAAGATAATCATGGCCTTTAAAATTTTTAACACTCTGCTGTGCATGAGTTTAGGCAAAGTGGCTTATTTCTGTTCTTACCAGGAAAAAAAATTAACAGAGGCTAAATTTATCCTTTGAACTTTAAATGAAACAAATACTGCCCCATGACTTTTTGTGATGTCGATTGCACTGGTGCATAAGTTTTCTATGAATCCTTTAAACAAAGGCAAGCTCAAATATATTTGTTAAACAGCTAGACTTCATCTTGAATGTATTTTCACTGAGACAAGAAACAAATTCTCAGTGCAATTCACCTTTCCACATGCATTACAAACTTTTTTTTAAGTGTGAGTCTACATGAACTACATGGAGATGAAAGTTCAACTACAAAAGAGTGTGTGGGAGAAGTGCTGCACTGAGTGCCACATTTCATCCTGTCTTCAAGCAGCTTGTAAGATCAACTAGTAATGAATGCATTTAGGCCTGTATTTGTTGAAACTCAAGTGCTAGTCCTATTGCACAGTGGAATTTGCTTCCATGGTATGAATATTTTGGGGGTCTTAGGTGTCAAAAAAAGCATTTGTCTTTGAAATGGTGGGTTTTTGGATGGTCCCCATTGTGGCTGGAAAAGTCATATTTTGAAGGAGCTCACCTCTGCTGTTCTGGAGCTGTATTTATACCTGTTGTATGTAAACTGTTTTGAGGGATAATAAGGATATACTGAAAGACATAGCTACATTTCCTGGCCTGGTGGTACCCTAACCACCAATAATACTTAATCAGAACTGCTTTTCCAGCTTAAAATCCTAGATATCTGATACGGACTTCTGTGTTTTCACAGCTGGCTGTTTATAAACCTTCTCTTGGTAATCCATGAAAGAAAAGCTGCATCTTAAATAGTTGTATTGCCTATGACAACAGCAAGAAGGCAAGTGAGAAGGTTCCTAAAGAAATGAGAGTATGCAGAAGATGTTGCAAACTGTTTTGCCAAATCAGTTATAAAATACATTCAATGATATGTCTCACTGGTATGTAGTGATGTTGAAAAGTTATGGGGTTGGAGGGCTTTGTGCTCAAATGTTTGACTGTTTGATATGCAATTTCATGTATATTTACCATGGCTTTTTCAGTCTCTCCTTAATTACCACTGTTAGACCTATGCAAGCAGACTGAGGTTCCAAAATAACATAATTCTTTTTCTATAGGTGAATATTTTTTTCTTCTCAGCATAAACTAGTTTTGTCTGAATCTGAAATGCATTTTGATTGAAACGATGGAGCATTGAAATTCCTAAAATCAATATTAGTATGTTTAGAATTTTTTTAAAATTAAATAGTCTGGAGTTCTGTGTTTGCTTAAGCCAGACAAGGCTTAGCAATAGTCTGTCTGTGTTTCAGACAAATGTTAATGCAGGACTTATTCTCAGTGTTGTCTCTACATTGACATTTTCAAGGGTGTAGACAGAATTTCATGACAGAATTTCACAGAATTGCTCACGTCACAAAATTTTAAGTCCTGTGAACGCAGCATTAACAGTATTCATCCAAACCATATGAAAGTGCCACAGAGGGTGGCACTGTTTGTATGAAGCAGCAAGATCAAGGTCAAGATGCCTCCTTCCCAAACCACATGGTTTGTTCAGAAGTGGAGTTAAGAAGTGTTACTGTGGTCCTGAACCTGACTGCTTCTACGCAGACTTGTTCAAAATGAGGGATGAACAGGACAAGCCCTTATATGATGCTGCAAACTGTTCAGCTGGGTTATAGTATGGCCTTGTTTCTTGTGAAGAACAACAGTCACTGGTTCTGAGCAGAGTGTGGATGATAGCCACAGAGAAAAGGAAAAGGAGAGCCATCACATCTGGATAATAAAAAGGTAGTTCTGAAGGTGGAGAGGAGACAACAGGATATGGGGATATATAACCATTTTGTGTGCACATGTGGTTCCAACAGAAGCATCCACTATAGTTAGTACAGAGATTCAAAATTATTTTACTGTTTTGAATCAGGATCGTATCCATTTCACAAAGATGTAATTTTCTTGAAATATCATCTTCCAGGTCCTCTGATTATGGTGTCAGTCTGGAATCCAGGCTAGTAGAAATCTGATATCTGCACTCATTTTAGAAGGGCACAAAAGGTATCTTGCAGAAAAAGTAGGAGGGATTTTTGAGCAGAAAAAAAGAAATCACATAATTCTTTTGCAAACTTTAAGCAAAATTACTTATTGCTCAGTAAACTTGAAGAATTGATGAAAACTCTATTTAGTGCTGGTTTAAATGAAAATGGTAAATTGTGTTACTCTCCAAATGAAAACATCACTGATTCTGAATATTTCTCCACTATACTGGAGGGCAAATGCAACCCTTGAAGCCTACATTTGGGAGTCTTGATAGTAGCTTTCAAAGTCTGTTGACTAATGCTCCTGGCAACCTAAAAATGTTAGATTCATTCTGTGGAATTTTGCTAACTGAGGTTGCATCATGATAAAATTAATAACCCAGAGTACTTATAGGTAACTTATAGTGTGTATAAAATATTGAATTGTATGAAAATAGAATGCTAATAACACTCTGTGAGAGAATTGGTGAGAATAGCAATTAACTGATGTTTGTGAATTTTTGACATCCTTGTATGAAAGACGATATATACAGCAAGTGGCAAACATGATGATTATCATCAATGATATCCTCCTGACTCTAACTAAATGATTGAAGGTCAAGCCCTTGAACAGTGCTGCATAGGACAAAATGTTCATCACTGAATCTCTTAAAATTTTCATGTTATTAGCATGTTAAATGAATTAGGGGAAAAGCTATGTACTACATTTTCTTACTCACTCATTTTTTTCTCTATACATAATTGTTGCGAAACCTGCTTTGGGATTTGTTTTGCTTTCATTTACCTAAAAATTGCTTGCTTTGAAGGACTTTGTAGGTTTTGCTCTGGAAACAAGAATAGTGATGGATGATCCTTGCTTATTGTAGTCTGCCTCAGCACTCAGAAGCATAACTAAAGTTAATGTTTGCACTTTTACTGTAGTTTTAGTGTGGAGACAAAATTACTGGCTGCATGGTGTTTTGCAGTAAGTTGCAAAGACCATAGAAATTGAAAAAAAAAAGCCTAACACATTAATATTACATATTTTCTTGAGTCTCAGCAAGGATTTTCCGGCTTCTGTCTGTATGAGGCAATAATTAAGGATTGTGAATCATGTTCACAGAAGTGATAAATTCTTAAAAAATTAGTTGTGTCTTTAGTCATATTCTCCTAAACAAACCTTATATGTTCAATTCTTATGATAAAATTTCTTGATATAGAGACAAAGTCTTCTCTCCTTCCTTCCCTAACAGCATACTTTGAAGAACAGCTCCACTTGGGGAATGGCTCAGGAAAAAATGAAAATACTTTTGTTTCAGCTTTTGGCAAAGTCCGTGCTCACCTCAGAGGTCTAGGTTTGGCAGCAAAGATGATGAGTTTTCTCTGATATCCAGTATTTGAAGAAGTAATGCAAGAAATTGTGCTTTCATATTATAATACAAGATGAACATGCATATGCATGTTTATGCTTACACACAAGTCTGAGAAGAAGGTCATCAACAATATTGTCTTCTTTTTGAGTGAAAATCAAAGTTACAGTAGACACAGTGTAGAAATTACTTTTATAATGGCATGATACAGTGGTCCTCTACTGTCCTGGTTTCATCTGAGATTGAGTTAGTTTTCCTTCTATTAGCGGGTACAGTGTGCTGTATTTTGGGCCTAGGGTGAGAATAACATCAGTAACACACTGATGGTTTAGTTGCTGCTGAGCTGTCCTTACACTAAGTCATGCATGTTTCTGTTTCTCATGCTGCTCTGCCAGAAAGGAGGCTGAGTGGCACAAGATAGGAGGGGACACAGGCAGGACAACTGACCCCAACTTGCCTCAGGGTTATTCCATTACATATGGCATCAGGCTGAGCATGTAATTTAGGTGAAAAGGTGACCAGGAACTGGCTGGGTATCAAATGGCTGGTGGTTAGCATATTACTACAATTATTATTATTATTATTATTATTACTGTTATTATTACTGTTATTATTGTTATTATCCGCATAAATATCATTATTAATAATATAATTGTTATTTGTACTATTAAGTGCTATTACTTGTATTATTGCTGTTTTAAGTTCAATTATTAAACTGTTCTTGTCTCAACTTACGAGTTATGTTACTTTCACCCTTTCAATTGGCTCCCTCAGTTGTCTCCCTTGTACAGATAAAGCTGGTAAGATGTGATGTTGTCTGGTGCTCTGTTCAGTCAGACCAAACTGGAGAGGCCTTTGAAGAAGGTATGTCAATGTTATTTCTTCACTGTGAGTGAGCCTTCACTCCAGGCTCAATGGAGTGAGCTCCATGCTGTTTGTAGGAGTTGTGTGCAGGTTCATGCCAGCACCTGACATGACAAATTTTTTTGTATTTTTCTTTTAGTTTTTATTTCCATATTATTAGCCTGCATGCCTATGGAAGTGGAATTATCAAGTCTTTTTCCTTCTTTTCCTTTTTCACTCTCTGTTTCCTTATGTTTGTGGATGTATATATATGCATATGTAAATACAGATTCTTATCACTTCATCATTCTTTATTGAAGAAAAAACTTATTTTATGGTCAAATCAATTAGGCATTTCTCTGTATGAAATTGTTATCTGACTGACTTCAACATAAAAGATATTATGCTAATGTTCCCTAAATATATAGCTTTTCCATATGAAAACATACTAGGCTTTTATTTAATATTTTCAGAAATTATACTCTGGAGTTACTTCCTCATCTCCTAATAATAAAAACTAATGTATCTAATTTTTAAGAGAGGGGTGAGGTGAGTCCTTGTCTTCTTCCAGTGTTACATCCATTTAACAATGTTGACATGAGTAGTTCTGCTACTTCTATTAGCAGTTCTTAAGTTTTTGCGATGAAAACCAACCAGAGCTTCACTTCCTGTGATGAAAAAACCAGGCTTCTCGGTATTTGCTCAAGCAGGAATTCCTGGTTCCTTGTCTGACCATTTTTCTCCATTTGTTTCATTAATGTGAATTGACTTGCGACAACATTGAGTTGTTAGAGAAAGAAATGATCTCTTATGAAAGAAGGGAGCAGAGAGATTACTTTGTAAAATTCCTTTACTGTGCTAATACAAAGTCTTCTTCTCTAGGGCATCAGATTCAGTAAAGAGGTGTAATAGTCATTTAAAGTCAAGCAGCAGGGAAATCATGTGTGTAACACCTGACATTACTTCTGTGCTACTGATCACAGTAGCTTGCCATACAGAGACAACAAAATAGATATGAGAAGGAGCCTGTTGCTGTCTCATGTGAGTGTGGATGGAGTCTGACCTCTGGCTTTTCCTGCTTCATATCAGGAAATACATTATTTTTATAACTGAGAAACATTTTGTGTCTGCTTCATACGCTTGGTCCAGCTTCATCTACAGAATCAAACTTGTTCTCCACAGACTCTAGAGGTCGGCTGGATAGAAGTAAATTAAAAATGGAACAGTTTCTCTTGTCAAATATGATATATGACACAGACAGGCAGCAGAGCTCTGTGCCATAGTCCTCTACGTGTTTGTAGAACAGTATTAACTAATTCTTTTGCTCAGTAATGCAGTGCATGCAGTACCTGGTGCCCACATAAATTTCCCACATCTCTGTAGAGAATGCCTTTTTAACTCTTTGGAGTAATTTAAAACTTCTGGTTTCCCATAAAAAGGGACAGTATAGTGTACATTGGTCAGCATCCAGCATTTAGAATACACTGTACCATCAATTCAAGCATTATCTTTTATAGACCTTTTTTGAAATTATCAGGAACTGTTACTTTGGAACTCCTTTATCTATTCCTTGTAACATTTGTATTATATGAAAGCAATACAAAATAATCCAATCTACTAATATGGAAACTGTCCGTATTACCAATTACTATGTTTTACAGGTTAGCCCAATTCTTTGGGAACACTTCAGGTCACTAGAGTAAATTATGAACACTTTACAGTACAAAATCATGCAGAGAAGGAAAATTCAGATAAATTTTTCAATTATATTGAGATGATCAGTTGCAGTCATTAGGGCTATCAAAGATTGTTTTGCTACTCTAAATTAATTTAGTGAACAAAAGAGCTACATGAGGAGGAGGAGTTTATATCTTTGTGTTGAGTTTGCTTAAGTTCCTTAAAGAAAAAAATTGCTAGCTCCAGGAACCTATTCATCATACTTGATTGAGTGTTATTGCCATTTACTGTATTTTACAATTTGATATCATGCAGCCCATAAATGGACACTAAAAAAAAAAAAAAAAAAAAGAATGCTCAGTAAAACACTACTCCTATTAAATATTTTTATTATTACATGAAGGTAGAAATTATACTGTTCTGTGTTCTCCAGAAATGCATACATAATTATGATACCCAAATTTTCAATTTAGTAAAACAAAACTGGAAACCATAAGTATATTGCCTTATTTTCATTTTTTTACAGTCTAATCACGTATCAAATAAGTTCAGGGAATGCATTAGTTTGTTTGCCATTGATGGAATTCAGGCTCTCAGTGTAAAAAGAGTTGAGCAACAAATTGACCCCCTCTTCTCAATGACCTGATTTAAATTTCAGTTGTCGTTTAATCTCTCCACCTTGTCCTTTTTCCTCTTGTGTTATCTTTTTGCTTTGGAGTCACTCAGTTCTGCACTCACAAGCACAGAAGCATGCCTTTGAAAATACCTTTTAGACTATGTATTAGTTGTGTTCCTGCTGAGACATACTTAATGTCTCAAGCATAATGTACTTAAAACGTAAAATTTAAAAAGCTAGCTAGGGGTATTTAACCTCTAAATCCCTGTGGTACCATTTTTTAAAATTATAATAAATAGCATAACTTTTCGAACTCCAGAAAGTAAATGGTTATATTGCTAAGCACATTTCCCAAGAAGTCTTAGAGCAAATATGAGCAATTAGCCATTCAGTTTTTGCAATTTAACTTCTTACTCTATCATCAGCGTCATATAAGCGCAATTCGGATGATCTTTTCATTCCAGCAGTCAATGAAACCATACTGACCAGTCAAACACAATTTTTGTGAAAATTTGATCAGCTCATATGAATTAATAAGCTGAGAGTGCTAGCTCATGGCTCCCGTAAAATTCATGAATAAAGTAGATAAATAGCAAACTCCTGAATAGGCATAAAATAAGTATCCAGAATAATAATTTAGTTCAGAGCTGGGGAATTTTAGCATACCTATCATCCTGGTTTTAGCCTACTCCTTACAACCAGTGCAGGATTATCCTGCCCTGTAAGACTGCTTTTAGAAAGGAGTGAAAACTTTCCATTCATGTAACTTTTGGACTTTTCAGAGAGCAAAAGGTCTCCAGATCTCCAGTTTTGCCTGGCCTTTATGAAATTCAAAGAAGCTCTCTCATCTTGAATCTCTTTCTGGACAGGCTGTCAAAGTACAAAATCTTATTAAGCATAAGGATCATCATAATAATGAAAATGTAATCATTTTGGGACTTTCTACTTGTGAAATACAGGTGTGTCTGATCTGGAAGATGTTCTAGGAATACCGTAACAATGAAAAACATTAATATGTTAAGCCATTACGCAAAAGTGCTTTCTTCTCTTCAGTTAAATTGAAGTAACAGAAGCACGAATTTTTACGAGTATTAATTGTATGAAATATATGAAATCAAAGGTCCAAATAATTCAGTGTAAAATTCCTGCAAGTTAACAATTCTCTCAGAAACACTTGTAACATATTCTTTTTGTAATGCTAATAATTAGTGGAAGATTTCTAAGCTTAGTATTTAGCAGTAGTAGTAGTAGTAATAGTAGTTGTAATAGTAGTAGTAGTAGTTGTAGTAGTATTTCTGTACTTGATGCTGGATGTGTTAATGTTTAATCTTTTCCTCTTCTTTTATGTCTCAAGTTCCATTCTTCAATTACCTGGTAAGTTATTCACTCTTGTAGTGCTCTTTGCAATGAATGCCGTCAACAATTTGTATGTTGCTGGGAATAATCAATTGATTATTTTTAAATACAAACAATATTGTCTGGCTGCATTCAAGATTTATGATTATTGAATGAGGAAGTGAAACAGAGCCTCCTCTTTCTTTTTACATACTACCATTTGATTTTTTCAAACAACTTATACTTCCTTTCTAGTTCAATTTCTCCAAAGGTCAGTTCCCACTTGCATTTATCTTCTACAGCATTTTTTTCTGTGTCTCTAAGGACATCTGTTTCCTGCTGTCAGAATTTCCTAATTTCTAATACATTGTAATATGCTCTTTCTGTCATGCAGCAGCCAAACCTGGAGTTGAGCACTTCAGGGATAAGGTGTTATTACTTCCATTAGCCGCTCAGATTAGTTAATTACCTCCATCATTCCTCAGTTTTATATTCTGTCACTTGGTTTCCCTTGTCACTGCATTTTCACAAGTATGCATCTAAATTAATCAGGAAACATATTTATTGTAATTCTCAGTATAGAAACTCTGGGCTTTAACTGCCAGTATTTTTTCTTGATGAAAACTAATAATTAAATGAACCATATGTTCGGTCATTAGTAGTATTTTAGCAACTTGAATCCCTGTGTTGTACTCAGGGCTGCGTTTAAGACCCTGTCAAAAAACTTTTGGGAGACTACATATATTACCAGCTTACTCTTGATTGAATTTTCCCATTGCACAGAATTCCAGAGGACAGGTAAAAATGCCTTCTTCCTTCTTGTAAAAACCTTTCTGAATTAACTAAAATTAAAGACCCTATCTCAATTAACTATCTGTCTGTATGATTCATCATCATGCTTTGTGCTTAGTCTATCCTTATGCTGTTCTGTCCAGTGTATTTCTGTGAGTGTAGGTACCTGAATTTAGCCCTTTCTGCTGAAGGGTGAGGGTCTGCCTGTAGGTATGAAGTAGAGCTGAAGGGTTCTAGGCACAGTCACAGCCCCCAAATGGTGACTGTGGGGCACTCTTGCACCCTTCAGCCCATGCTATTATTTTCAGATATATTTCCTAGAGGAAAAAAGGCTTTCAGAATCCAGGTGAGGTGAGGATCTTCTTTATGTTGTGATGAGTGTAATTCATTTTGGAATAAATGGCTTGGCTTCCTGAAGCATCTGTATGTGTCTAGAAATACTTCATGTATTTGAATTAGAATGATGGATGGTAATGTACACTTCATTTCTAGTAGTCACAGAATTGCATGATTAAAACCTTGCCAAGGCACTTAATTTGAGGTGATGCATATATAGAGTTGCTTGGTATTCTTTTAGTTGTTCTGGCTAAACAGAGAATCTTTAATGTAAATGTGATGTGTTTCCTCACATCATTGAATAAACTGGGCTCTGGGCTGCATTTAAAGAATAGACTGGTTTTTCAGTTGCAGGCAACAGAACTGCTGAAAAAGGGGTATCGGAGCTGTGCTTCATGCCTGGTTTTGCTCAATATTGCAGAGCTGTGTCACCTTCAAGTTTAGCATATTTTCCTATATTTCCAAACTAGGAATCTGCACAATAAAATACCACAACTTTTTTTTTTTTTTACCCAGTAGATGTAGTCCATAAGAAATATCCCTTAAAAACTCCTAGTGAAATATTTCTCCATCTTAATTACTGCAGAAAGGGAGATAGCCAATAATTCTTTATGATCTAGTAATTTCTAGTTGCTGGAAGTAAGGATACAGCCATAATTTAATGCAGCCTCAGGACTGTGCTGCCTTATGCTACCAGCTGAATTGGCCTTTTGGCAACTATTAAAAGCAGATGACAAGAAGCCATAGAGGCACTTCTGTCCCCTGTTCTGAGGACCTCCTTTCTAAGGATGCACCCTTTGCTTGTGACCTAAGCATAGCACATATGGAATTTGTCCCGAGAGATGCGGGTAATTCTCATTCTTTTCTTTTGAATCTTGGCCAGGTATCAAAGGAATCTCCTACCAGCTTCTTCATATGTATAGACTTCTCATTCTCAGTTTAACCTCAGGCTCCCCCTCTTGGCTGAATATTTGTTAAGTGTGTAAGATGAAACTGTCTCGTCTGAGCCTGTTTAAAGAGCTCTTCTGCCTGCTCATTAAAGTTACACCCCATGCAGTCATATGGCAATTTTTATAAAAACAAGGCAAGTTAATACTACGTAAGAACTTCCTCACAGGAATGCTTCTTCTTCTATCACTTTCAGAACTGCTCTTTTTCTTTACCTATATTTAAAAATCTGTCATTATAAGAGGGCTAGGACAATTGAGTATTTTTACATCGAAATGCAGATCTTTCCACTATTTGTGCAGACTACAGTGCATTTCCAAAGTGCTGATAAAACAAAATCAGTCTTTGCAAACCATTATGCACAGGAATAGCTTTCACAGTTTGTGGCTATTGTCTGTGAAGATGTGCTTGGAGCTATTAGGTCATTCTCTTTTGAAATCCCTTCTGTTAGGTAAAAACAGAAATTTTGTGTTCTGGACACTCTTAAGATTTTACTCTTCCATCTGCACTCATGTTTCGCTCCTTAATCCTAGTAGGAGCTGCTGAATTCAGGTGAAATGAGAACAGGGTGACTGCCTTGAGAAAAAATTTTGTAAAAGATAGAAGGATATTTTCCTAGAAGCTAAACTAAAGCGTTTTAACTGTTTCAAAGATAGTGTTTTAAGATAGAGGTGGTGGTGTCGGACAGGAGCATGACTTGTTTTACAGAGAAGTTGCAAAGGAATCTTGTGTAACAGATGTGAGAGCAAGGTGAGCACTAGCTGTGAGAGGACAGGGCAAAGCTGCATGCTCGAAAAGACTGTCATTGCATAAAGAAATCTGCCTGGAGTAAAAGGATTTCGGCAGTTCAGTTCATATGCCTGGTTAAGGTTCAGCCCCGAAGACTAAAATATGTCTGAGCTGGAGACCTGGAAATACCTGAATGTGCCCACAGCAGTTGCCAGTGAATGAGGGTGCTGAATTCGGATTTTTCTCAACACTCAAGATTCCTGGAAATTATCCACCTATGGCAGCCACAAAGCTGAAGTGCCTAAAATGAGAATTTCCTTATGAAAATTGAGCTGCTGTGATGTATGCAAGGTCACACAGGGGAAAAACAAGTGTGGAAACACAATAAGTCTTCTGCCTTAGGATCACAGACTCCTTGAAATTGCTGGTCTTAGTCAACAAATTGCACATCAGTTATATATCCTGAAAATAGATTTTATGATGTAGGCTCCTGATTTTCTTTTCAGCCTAATCGCAGTTACATTCTTTTTTGCCATTTATAATGATTTTCTTTCAGGCTATCACTGATAGCATCATCTTTTCAGGGTGCTATCATATCATTTTAATTTTTAAACATTAAAACATAAAAAAAAAAAAAAAATAACAGTATAAAGGCCCACAGCAATCTGCTCAGGGAAGAACTGCAAAAGGCCACCCACAAAAAATATGCTAATGTAATTAAGTTTTATGAACACAGTATGTAAATTAAAATAATGTCTGGGAAAAGGCAACACTTTGATCAGAGATACTGCAGATTGATCCTTAGAAGTTTTTAAGGGAAATTATAATTATTACAAAAGTTCACTGTTTACATAAGCATTAATATATTCCATAATATTGGATGCAGCAAGGAAAGTAAATAATTAAAGACACAGTCACAAATTTGTGAAGGAATTGTGAATATGCCATTTTGCCGAATGCCAGTTTTTAAAGGCAAATTTTGCCATTAAAAGATGAAATAAATTATTCTGAATTTAAGAAAAGTTTAAAAACATTATGGAACGCAGTTTCTTTGGTTATTGTGCCAAATACAAGAATATCTTCACTTAATTATCATAAATTTTCCTTAAACAGAGCTAAATTTTGAGTCTAAGTAACAAAAGCAGAGGACGACAGAACCAGCAATAAATGGACTGTGCAAAAAATACCGGTGTCACCTGTCTTCCTAGAGAAACTTCTTGGTACTCCTGAGTTATGCCCCATGGAAGTGCAGGTCATTGGCATCCTGCTGACCAGCACTTGGTTGCTTGGCTGAGTGACCCTCAGTGGAGATGTAATGCAATTAGCAGTCTGTTTAGAGAAAGCTAGATGCGAGCCTGCTACAAGTGGAACTGTTACAAGGGCTTGAAGTTGTCTATTAATGATGCTATTACTTTATGAAGGAGGGTAGGGGGAGAATTAGGACTGGCCTAATTGTATTATTGTATTATGAATTACTGTCCTTTGAAAGGGTGCCATTCTAGTTTCAAATGTTTTTCTGTTTTGGTTTTGCTATGATTGTTTATTATGTGTTTTATGTGCCATTTCTTACTTAGAATATAGCTGTCTGCATCCTAACTGGGGCCTTAAGGTCTCCACCCATCTGTATCTCAGATTCATTTTCTTAAACGTGTGATGTGACCTTTCTCCTCACCCCAGGAACAATCACTTAGTAATATCTTCCCCTTTACCTGCTTCCCGCATTTGTACATAAGCACAAAGCATTTTTTAGAATTTTCTCTTCCCTGGCAATGGATCTCATCTATGTTTGACTATATTATTATGACTCTGTTTCTTAGTGTCTTGTTTTCAAAGACATGTAAAAATTGGTGTTTGTTTGAAGATTTTAAGGACTTGTGTTCAGGTTCTACTCAGAGAATAGTTAGAGTGGCTTTAAGTGGAAGTCAAAAATAGAAGGAATAAAGAAATATTTATTATGTAAAAAAAAAAATGATCTCTGCAATATAAACATCCTCTTAGAGATCTGAAGGATATATTCACCGCCTGGTTAAAAACAAAATAATAAACACAGGCAGATGAAACCTCTTTTCTAGTAGAACGCCCTTATCATAGAACCATAGAAACTGTGTCAGAAGGGACCTTTAAAGGTCACTTTGTCCAACTCCCCTGAGATAAGGACATCATCAAATAGACCAAGTTGCTCAGAACCTCATCCAATCTGGTCTTGAATGTTTCAAGGGATGTGACATCTACCACTTTACTACAAAACCAGTTCCACTTTTTTACTACCCGCTTAAAAAAAATTTCTTCCTTATATCTAATCTTATTCAACCCATTTTTAGTTTAAAACCATTACCACCATGACATATTTGCTTCCCTGTAAAGGAAATGGGTAGAGTATATAACTCATAATGAAATTTAGTACAACAGGAAACACCAAAAGTAAGAATCCTTAGATCTCTAATGAATCAGATTATGTATACTATTTGCATGAACAGTATCAAAAACTAAAGTCAAAACAAGGAGATAATCACAACTGTTTTCAGGGAGCAAGTAAATCAGTGCCAATGGTCAGGAGGGAATTTGTTCCCCCTCTGTACAGCATTGCAGTATGTAGGTTTGCTGTCTTCTCCTATTCCCTACTATACTTAGAGTAGAATGAGTTCATAGACAGTTGATCAGCTATCAACCATGCTTGAAAATTAATTGCTATTTTGAATTGATGGCAAAAGAAATAATTTATTTTCCCAGAAACTTGACTTGGAATGGCTTGATAAATACTCTTCAGTCTGACTTTTTTCTGCATTTTTTTCTGATAGTGTCTGGAACGTGACCACATGAAGAGTACACAGGCTGATACAACCTCCATCAAATATCTCTGAGTGTAGAAACTGATACTCACTTTGACATGTTGGTGTTCTGGACCAGCAGTTCTGCCTCACACTAGTCCCATACCGGGAAAAATGCAAATATAGTAAAAGAGAAGTCACCATAGGAGCAACAGTTGGATGAAAGCCTTGAGTCACTACTTGCAATAGCAGTTTTACAGAAATTTTAAGGTGTAGAAGGCAGCATCAAAATCAGGGTATTTTGGTTGGAGTTCATCCTCCAATAAACCTGCTGTAGATCTGCATCGTATCTGTTTATGTCACAGGGCAGGCAGTTCCATTTGCAGTGTATACACACCTGTATTTCCAGGTGATTCATTCAGACTCACAGACCAGGACTCTATGTTCAGAGTTAACACTGGAGGATACAAAACCTTCCTGGAAGAAAATTCAGTAAAACATATTATTTCTGCCAAGATAAATTTATTTTGGGAACATGAAAACAATTACACATTAAAAAGGTGGTAGAATACAAGCATGAGCATTGATATTTTTGATACATGTAGTCTGAAAAGAGGTGTAGCATTTTTCTTGCTCCCTGAAGAGCTGAATTTGCTTGCAGCTTTTTACATTTTAAAATACACACAGAATTCTGAGTCCTGTGCTTAATGAGAGAAATATGGAAGTTAAAGGTATGAAGAAAGAAAGAAGATGACAGTGCAATGGCACAACTTTTTTTACCCAAATTGTGGATTTTGAGGACTTATTCTGTCCAAAATTCTCTCACAATTAGGTCCACATAACCACACACATAGAGAAAGCAACTGAAATCAATGCAATATGCAGAGACCCATGGGATATTTTCTGCGGGGAGATGGGCACATGTCATTTACTTCTGATATTTGTACAATCTGAACAAGAATTATAATAAGCAGGATCAAAAGTGGAAAAGCATGCAAACACCCTTCTCAAAATATAAAAACCCACCACAACCACCCCAAGAAAATAACAAACAAGGAGAACAAAACAGTATTTCATAGGATTGAAACTCAGATTTCGGACATGAGAGCTCGAATCTCATGTTCTCTGGTAGCACTTTATAGACCTACCAAACTGTTTTTTCTGCAGCATCTTTTGCTAGCCTGTGCTGAAGACAAGGAGAGTCCACTCCTGGTTCAGTGTGGTAACAACTTATGTAGCAGTTACAGAAAACTATTCACACATCTGTCTAGCTGTTTCACACTTTTGTTTCCATTCTTCTTAGCTAAATGCAATAAAAGTAGGGTTCACATTTTGATCCTAGTTTCTCCACTGTAAACTTGACGAAATATTGTCACCAATGAAAATGATTCTGAATTCTTATTGATGCAACTGAATGAAATAAAATATGGCAGTGCAATTAAAAAAACGTAGGATAGAATGAGGCATGTTGCTTACAAAGCAGTATATCTTTTATGACTTAACATTGTTTCCAGAGGTAACATGCTGTTGCATTACATCTGTTTCTGTACAAGCATGTTTAGTTCCTTTTTTATAATAAAAAGTGATTGCTAAGAAGTCATACAAAAAAATCTTTACTTTTCTGCTAGGTATACGGTGTATATAGTACTTACTATACATTATAAAGTATATATTGATGTCACTTTGTTCGGTTTTTTCCCCCTCATAGCTGCAGGTGTACAAGGATGTGAATAGAAAATATTTGTAAGCTTCATACATAATTTCTTCCTTGCATTCAACTTGTACTCTTCATAAACCCATCTTCGTGCAAGCAAGCAAGCAGCTTTTTCTACCTATGTCTTTGCCTTCAAATAAAATAAATTGAAAACATTTTTCCAATAAAAAGCTGGGATTAATCTGTTATGCAG
Organism: Origma solitaria; assembly: GCA_013397895.1. Classification (NCBI taxonomy): domain Eukaryota; kingdom Metazoa; phylum Chordata; class Aves; order Passeriformes; family Acanthizidae; genus Origma; species Origma solitaria. The sequence goes on along the minus strand of VZRL01004082.1, from coordinate 85,516 downwards.
TGAACAATGTATGCCACACATTAGAAAGCTGAAGCATTTGGATCTTCTCAGTTTGATGTGTTACTTTGAATCTCACCAACCTGCCTGATTTTTATTATTAAGGTATTTGTTAATTAAACTGTTTAACTGCAAAAATTTAAAACAGCATTGATTTGGCAAAGAAAAGCACAAAATAAAAATTAGAAGTAAAGATTTTATTAACTATTTCAAGCTTATGATTAATTTCCTTTGCTATACCTCTATGATTTTTTCATCACAGTCATTTTCTTCTCAATCATACTACTTTCAATGGTCTAGCTGGAAGACAGTTCTCAGAGGAAGTCCTGTTTGCACCCAGTTCTTTAAAAGGCAACAGCAAAATATCTTCCTAGTGAATTGGAAGCACGCTTGAATAACATCTCCATTTATTAAGATGAACCTCAACACAAAAAATTTCCCCCTAAAAATCACTACACAAGAAGGCAAAATATACTAAGAAATGTTTCACTCCTTACCACGAGGAGACAGTACTGGGCACTGACATGTCCTGGAAAGCTGCGTGAAATGTCTTGGACCTTTCTCATCCCTATCTACCCCCAGTGTAAAGAGAGAGTAAAATACGTTCCTCATCAGCCACTACCTTCCCTGTTCTTTCAGTAGGATGAACTGAAACTGGAAATGTCTTATTTGGATGCATCAGGCTGGGAGCTGTGGCATCTGAGGAGCTTGATGTGTAGTCTCTGTCAAGCTGGAGGGGTAGCAATCTTCAGAGCTGTGCCATTAGGTACTCAGCCTGAGCTGTGGTTGGTAATGAGCATTACCTTACTTTCCAAGAGGATCAGTTTGCCATAAAGTTATGTCTCAATCCCCATGAACTGGGAAATGTTAGTCAAAGTGTTGCTGGAACCTCAAAGGGCTGATTTTACATTTTGTGTACAAAACAGTACAGCTGAAAAATATTCGAATGCATGTTTAAAGAACCCAAAGTGAAATTATGCTCTATGATCAGTCATAAGTAAAATAACTTGGATCTGAGTATTTGAAATTACACTACTGGGAGCCTACACTAAATCCATGGGTAAATTCAAATACTGAGCACATTCAAGAGGATCAGGATTTTTATATAAATATTCAGTGAGCTGAAAAGCATGTTAACTCAAATAAATTATTCATTTTTACTAGCTTTTTCAGCTCTAAAGCTAAACAATCAGAAAATATTTTTTAAACTCACATCTGAAAGTCAGATTAGATAAATCTTTCCAAAAAGAAACATCCAGTCTTTAAAATTAAAACCAAAACCAAACCAGCCAACCAGCCAAACTCTCCCCCACCAAATTAACAAAAAGGCCACCACATCAAAAAACAACCCCCCCCTCCACCTAGAGCATTTTTTTGCACTTATTATTGCTGAATGGACTAAAGACCTAAAAATACTTAAAAAATAAGTGTGACTGTCTTTTTAGCTCTAGTGGAAGAGTTATCTCTGTTGTGAAAAATTAGTTGCACATTAAGGGCACCATACAGTGATTAAAAACATGGTAGCAACTTGTGATACTTGGCTTTGTCTTCTCTGCCATAAAAGTTAAGTGTGAACACCACTAATGCAGTTGCTAAACCATAGTATCAGATTCTAAAATAATGTGTCAAGCTGAGTAATTAAACAATACAACACGTATTTATTTAAAATGCCATTTAGTAGTGTCACATTACTGCTAAAAACATTTTAAAAAAGGAAAAGCAGGAAAAATGTTGATGGTGCAACATACTGACATATAACATGTAAGGTTTGATGACAGGAATACTCAGCTGCATTTCTATAAATCAGTTGAGCCACTGTTTTCACATGATAGGGTAGCAATACACTGTTTCTGGTACAACAAAAGCAGTGCTGTAGTGGGCTGTTGCAGCTTCACAATTTTCAGCAGAGCTGCCATTTCCACTGCGAAGTTCACTGCTCATGCTACAGACCTGGATTATTGTAAATTCTCACCAGTTTTGGAGTCCAACATGCAACTTGCTCTGTCACATATATGAGGAAGATCCATTACTCATTGCCACAATAGGACAAAAACTAGATACATATTAATGCACAATTAGTTAAACGGCCTAAATTCCCACACACCATTATCAAAAATTAGGTTAAAAAACCCCAAGGAACAGCAACACAAAAAACTATATTCTTTAAAACCATTCTGCTAGTCCCTGTAATAGCAATAAGACATCTGGGAATACCAGCAGGAGAGGAATTTTATTTCCTATTTACATGTCACAAGGTTATCAAGAGGCTAGTGCCTGTCTCTTGGCGAGGGTGGGTCACTGTTCATTCCACTAACTGCTAAATTCTCCTTCTTCGTTTCACTAAATTCTCCTTCTTCGTTTCACTGCATAAGAAAGACAATGCATTTACCCACCCAAAATGCAACTGTAGCATAGTGCATTTATTTAATAAAACCAAGGAAGACGCAGGAGTTGGGGTTTGAACCTACTAAAATTACTCTGCTGGCCATGCCAGTCACTCTGTGCTCCGGGGACATGCTACTCATAAAATCACACCACGGCTGCCTACCCAGAGGAACCAGAAAGCAAACAAAAAGCAATGTGGAAGCAACAGTTCAGGGAATGAAAACAAGGAGGAAGGAAAATGAACACAGAAGTTGCATAAGAAAATGAAGCACTGGAAAGCAGGGTAGTATGCATTTAGGATGCAACTGTCGTGCATCATGGATTAGGACAGGCTGGGTCATTAAAGAAACAAACTGATAGGTGTGTTCTGGCAAAGCAGACTACGAGCACTACCATGGAGAAATATGGTGGTCTTTCTGCTTTAGTACTTGGGCATATGATCTTCTCCTTTCAGCCCTTTGCTAGCTCCTTATACTTTGTGTCATGCTGGGCTCATGTCCTGCCCTATTGGTAAATCTATAAGTGACATTTGGAAGATCACTGAAAAGCAGAAAAGTCCTATTTGACTTCAGGATACACATTAAAAATGAAAGTTTGAATCCACAGTTTTTATTCATGATACAAAGTCTTCATGCATATAAAGAGCATATATTTTTAAAGTACTTATTTATAATTAATTAAGAAGATTATTGAGGAGAAGGTATTACAAAATTTGATTGCTGGGTTAAATCCAACAAGAAAAGGTTGGAATCTTGTGTTTAAGATTCAGTTTGAAATCCGTAAGACTCTGTACCTGTAGTAGGGACAAAATATTAATGAGTTCAATTATAACTGTGTTTATTTATTCTGTGTATTCATTCAGTGTGATCCTATTCCTGTGGAATAAGACAAACTGTATAGCAGTAACAATATTTGATTTCTTTTTCTTTCTGTTTTAGAATTGTGTTTCTGAGTAGTAAATAAAAAGTCTGTAAACATATACCTCAGTAGGTGGAATTTTCCATTTTTTTCATTTGTGTATTTGTTTGCCCTTTAAGCAGAGATTCAGAAAACAGTAGAACATTTCCAGTATCCAGCTGTGATACCATCTTTGCAGCAATGACACAACTATCAGGAGTTTAGAATGGAGGATTTCTTTCTTTCTAAGGCTACTCTTTCCTCATAGTGGATATTTGAATGTGTGTACTACACGGTATTTAAAAGTAAATCCTGCTTATTGTTTTGGTTTTCAGATGCCTGGAAGAGGCAAGGAAATCTTCTACACTGTCTTGATAATTTCCTGTTAAGCAGATAAAAGACAAAAAACACAACACCTAGAATCCACATCTCGGTTTTGGATTCCTTCTGGCCAACAGGAATTGTAATGTAATTCTTACATTAAAATCCCCCATTCAACCAGAATATAAATGCATAAATTAATAATTTCCAATTGCCTAGCTGTTTCAATTCAATGGATCAGGAAGAATACCAAATCATCGTTAGCAATACTCATGATTGCATTAGGGACTCTGGTCCTGCAAGAATGTGTTTTAGATGCATACACCACCTGTCATTGCACAAAGTCTGGGATATCAATGGAAAAAATATATTTGGAAAATCAGTTTTACAATGGCATTTCCATTCATGAAAATTCAGCCTCCATTTTCATCTCAGTTATCTCCTTTGGAACTACATTTAGTTTGAACTACACGTACAGAGGCAATATTACCCTTTAATTAAGAAGGCTGAAACCAACCTGTTCATGAATTAAGCTGTAGAATGGCAGATTTCCTCTGAGGATGTTACAGAACAATTAGTTAGTTAACAGCTGTGGGTATTAACTGTGTTTAGCTGTTTAGGTGCCGGTTAGCTGAGAGCAATCACATGAGTCACATCTTGTTCTTTTGCTTCCTGCCTTGTGCTAATGCTATCTAATAACTTCTGAAACAAAAAAGTCTTACGCTATTAAATAGAATAGTCTGCTTTCTACAATGTTCATGTTGCTAGCGTCTAGCCTTTCAGATCTGAGGAATAAATCCAGCAGAAGGAGTTTAATATGCACAGTATGAGCAAACGTTCAAAGAAATACTTCCTTGCAGAGTGATCCCAAGGCACTCAATTTCTTGAGGGGAAAAAAAAAGTGGAAAGGACAGAACTTATCAGGGATAGTTTTTACTAGCTGATAAACTTTGTGTAATTAAACTTTAGCAGGGATTTTATCAAGTCTATGCACTAGGTCCAGCTGTTTTATTTTTGTAACAATATTTATAATCCAAGTGTGTTCGTGTCAGTGTTCTGTTGTTGGGTTTGGAGCTGGAACACTATGGTGGAATGATAGAGCTCCTGAAAGTCCAGTTTGGCTTTGATTTGTGTCCTGTTCTCAGACTGTGTTCACAAAATTTGGTTAGGACCATTGCCAGTGAAAAGTAACAAGTGGAATTACCCATTATTTGGCACTTAGAATTATACCACTCCAAATTTTGCCTGCTGCTTCTCTAAATTGTCCACTAAGTTAAACTTTTTTAATGAACAGTAATTAAAATCCAAGCTATGCATATTTATGGCACATATTTTTCTCTCTATATTTAGACTGGAATCTACAGCAGCCTCAGAAAATGCACAAATAACACAAGACATCTGGTGTTGGACAGGGAAGGCAAAAGATCCTATTTATCATTTGCCCGCAATCACTGCTGAGTGATGTATTGTAATTACAAGTTTGGGGTTTTTTTTAATTGGCAGGCTTCTGACACTGCAAGGAAAATTGGTGACAAGATGATGGATTGGTTACACCATATTGGCTTGTCGATACAACAAACCTTAAGTGGATATTGGCATTTGTCATTCAGCTCTGGACCCCTACAGACTCCTGCTGCTGATTAGTCAAATACTTCACCTCCTTGTAATTATTGTTTCAACAGCAGAGGCTCCAAGAGATTCTCAGGGGAACAAACTTTTACAGCATAACTGCAAAGAAGTGTTACTTAGTGCCAGTTGAGTGAGAAGAAGTAAGCACATGGGAAAAGGGAAGAAATCAATGGCAGTGTTCGAGCAGCTTAACCCTGTTGGCCTTTGCATGTTAATAGATTTTTTATGCATTGCCTCCCCAGCAGAATGAAATTGGAATGATTAGCATTTTCTCTTTATCAACTGAAAATCACAAATTGGAAAAATGTTTGCTTGTGTTTTTGTTTATTCCCTTATAAAAGCTGTGATGCTGGCTGTGAGGCCATGACAACATTTGCGCTTATTTCCCAGGCTTTACTTCCAGAGAATTTCCTAATCATCTGCAGCAGTGTGTTTTATGAAGGTTAAAGGGAGCTTAGTCAGGTAAAGGAGGTTAAAATGGAAGAAGCTTTCTTCTAACTGGAAAAATAGATAACAAACACGTTTGTATGCATTGAAATGCACCAGGTCCTTCCACAAATGGTATTTCACTTACAAAAAAAGATGGCTTCCGTGGCTGTAGCTGAGATTATATAGAAATATGACATGATTGCAATGGAGTAGGATTTGGGATATTTGTAACAGAGCAGCTGAGGTGTCCCGAAACCAAGTGGAAAAATCATAAGGTCATGTGACCTATAAGTTGTGCTGGGAAGAAGTGTGTGAAGTTTTGTTGCATGTGAGAATATTTGTTGTGATATGAGAAAGATTGCTTGATATTTTGCCCAGAGCTTTCCCCAGAATACAAATTTTTAAGCCATACAAAACCACAGAATGAGAAAGCAAAGCTGGAAACCCCCTTCTGTGTGAAGAACTTCCAAAGACAAAATAGAATAAAAAAATTTCAGCGTGGGAGTGAAGTACATCCTGTGCATATCAAAAAATGGAGATAATTTCTTTCATCTCCAGAGAGGTTGTACAGGACATTTATACAATGTGCTAGTAAACATCATCTAGACAGTCAGATTAGATGCCTATATGAGATCACAGTCCCCACTTGGTGACTTCAAGAGGGGTTTGCTCTATTGAGGAAGAAGGATCACCAGAAACTGTTGTGACATTAGCATGAATTTCAATATAAAACAACCAAATCAAATTCTGAAAGGAGGAAAACTTGTGAAGAAATAGCTATGTGATCTGAAGGGTTACAATAAATGAAAGGCTGGACATGAGTTACTGTTTTGTAAAAAACTTTCTCGTTGAAAACAAACAAAAATGGTGCCTGTAACTAGTGTATCATTAAGGAAGTCTCATCTGAGCAGCTGCACTTTAAGGGTCAAAGAGTCTAGAGCAGTCAAACAAATCAACAGAGTTCTAGATAGGAACTGATAGGAAGTCAGTGAATAAATTGGTAATTTTTTTTGTTATTGTTCTGGAGAAAAAAAGAGGAGTAATGTGAGAACTGTCATAGGAATATTACCAAGGTGGGCACAAAAACATTCCAAGTGGGGCAGGGAAAAAGAAATTAAAATTAGATACTCTAAAAAATTTTCTAACAGAAGGAACAGAGAAGCATAGGGGCATAATGGGGTCATCACCAGGTGAGCTTAGTAAGCACTCATTGAACCAGAGTGATGGGGAAATAATTGATCTTGCCTTATAACAAAATGGCAGATCAGATGATCTGAGGTGGCTCTAAGCCTGGCTTTGCTGTTCTCTTAAGAATGAGGAAATAATTTTAGGGTGTTTTGGATGCAGGACTCAAAGGGATACTAAGTTTCCTGATGACACAAAATTGAGGGGTGCTGTTTACTCCCTGGAAAGCAGGGAGGCCCTGCAGGGAGACCTCCACAAATCAGAGGGCTGGGCAATGGCCGACTGGGTGAGGTTTAACAAGGCAAAGTGCCGGATCCTGCGCCTGGGTTGGGGCAGCCCAGGATGTACAGAGAGAAGGAGCAAAGGGGAATGAAATACTGGAGAGTAGCACCATGAGAAGGGACCTGAGAGCCCTGGTTGATGACAAGGTGAACATGAGCCAGCAGTGCCCTGGCAGCCAGGAGGGTCACTCATGTCCTGGCGGGCATCAGGCACAGCATCACCAGCCTGGCAAGGGAGGGGATTGTCCTGCTCTGCTCTGTACTGGGGCAGCCTCACCTCCGGTGCTGGGGGCAGTTTTGTGCCACAACACAGAAAAGACATTGAGCTGTTAGAGAGTGTCCAAAGGAGGGCAACAAAGATGGCAAAGGGCCTTGAGGGGAAATCATGTGAGGAGTGGCTGAGGTCACTTGGTCTGTTCAGCCTGGAGGAGACTGAGGGGAGACCTCACTGCAGTTACAGCTTCCTTGTGAGGGGAAGAGGAGGGGCAGGCACTGATCTTCTCTGCGATGACAGTGACAGAGAGTGGCCCGAAGTTGTGTCAGGGGAGGTTTAGGTTGGATACTAGAAAAAAAGGTTCTTCGCTCAGAGGGTGGTTGGGCACTGGAACAGCTATCCAAGGAAATGTTTACAGCATCAGCCTGACAGAGTTCAGGAAGTGTTTGGACAGTGCTCTTTGGTACATGGTGTGACTCTTGGGGATGTTTTGTGCAGGGCCAGGAGCAGGACGTGATGCTCCTTGTGAGTCCCTTCCAACTCAGCATATGCTATGATTTTATGTCATGACTTTGGGCAATGATGGACAGAAAAAAAGATATCATCTGTGACATTTTCCTATCTAAATGATTGATACAGTTTCTGCTACACTAAGTAATCTTAATAAAATACAGTTATTATTCACATATTCCATATGCATACATTTTTACTCTATTATTAAAATTAAATCTAACATTATAATGAGGAATGACCTTTGAAAAGAATGAGATTAAAAGACCTAGCTAGAAGGCATTTTGTAAAGATATTTCTTCAAGAATACAAAATTGAGACTTTCAAACTTATACAGAAACAAAGCTTCCTTTCTCCTTTTCAGCACCTTATCATTTCCACAGAAGCTTTTTCTTCCCCAACCTATCTTTGCCTTTTTTATTCTTTTTTTTAACCTGTTTTGTTGTTGTTGTTTGCTTATTTGTTTGTTTCCTACTAATACTTCTGAAGGTCTCCAGTGTCTGCATTTTTCTCTCAAAAAAACTACACCACCTTTTCCATACCTGCGCCTTTTTTTGTTACCCTGGCTTAGGGAATGTTTGCTATTGCTGCTGATACCTCCTAGGACAGGCTGTTCTCTCTGTCACAATATGGCAAATGATGGTGATTTAGAAACTTTTCTGACAGGGTTGAATCAAAAAGTCGTGCAAACGTTAATAAAAAAACCGTAATATTTTTAGTTTTAATTCTTACTGTTTGTTTTCTCCTCTCTTCTTTTCTGAGAGGTTCTTATTTGGTTCTTTTGTTTGGCTTTTCCTGCCTGTCTGGATCTCTTGGTTGTTTTCAACAATGTAACTGAAGAACAGGAGACAAATGGAAGACAAAAAATCAGGAAGTTTTATTCTTTTCCAAATATCACTCCAATGCTGGCAATCAAACAACTTTGTGAAAGGCTGACTAGGAAATTTTTCCACTCCAAATGCATACATATGTGTATTTCTTGGACTTAATGGAAAAAACGATTTTTTAAATTTTTTTTTTTTTTTAAATTTTTAGCTGACACAAGTCCTTTATCTTCCTCATTCAACCTTGCTCCAATTTATTCTCATTTTGGGCCATGCATTGTTGCCGGCCATAATCTACTTCAGCCAGCTGTTTGCCAAATGACAAACTTCCCTCATACCAGGAAGAATAGAGTCAGTTTTTTCCCCATGACCTAATTCTACAACAAGCTCCTTTTCATGTGTGCCACCACAGGAATCTTCCTATTCTCAGAAAACTGCCTCCAGAAAGGATTTGTCTTGTGTTGCCACCTGAGTTATTGAGAAGTTTAGTACAAACCTGAAAAGAAACCCATGTCAGAAACACATCCTTTAACACATGAATCTGTACAAACAAGAGCAGCATGAAAATAGTCCTTTCCGATGAGCCACCTGAGTAGGTCATTAGTATTACTTGACTAGGAAAGAACCTGTTTGTGAATACTACATTGTACATGTTGCAACAGGTATGAAGAAGGTGGTAGAGAAATATGTAAGATGCAGATTTATTTGGACATCGCACTTGTCATGAACATCTGCAAAAGAGATTATCAAAATAAACAGCAAAGTTTAAGAGCACCTTTTTCATACATCTCTGTTCCTCCATGTTATTTCATAAAGATAAATCATATTCACCTCTCACTAAACTATTTCTGAACCCTCCTATGCCTCAGCATAGCTTAATGGTGGATGCCTTGAGTGAGGCTTACTCTTTATATTCTCTAGTTCTGGGAAGCTACAGAAGAACTATCAAAACTGACCAAATATTTTCCTCATAGGTGGGATAAAAGTGTGTTTTGATCCAGCCTTCTGTTAGCAGAAATTAAATGGGTTCTTTCCATTTTTTCTCAGGGGGAGAATCTGTACATAGGTAGCATATATGAACCCAATATTTAAAAAGCAGATAAACAACTCCTCTCCCCATCTGTACCTAAACCTCCATCATGTAGGGGAAAATAGTAGCAGGTCTCTGGGTCAAAACTCACTAAAGAAGAAAGTGCGGGATAAACAGTAACATGCTGCAGTATGTCTTCTGAGCAAAATCCACATAAGATTACACACAATTACAGTGTATGGGGCAAATTACATAACAAATCTGGTGTGATGTTTTAAGCAGCTCATGTTCATTAAGTGTTATTTAAAAACTGTGGAATTGTACACCGAGGGTCTGATATCCTGAAGGAATTAGTGAAGAGAATGCTACTGGTTACAATTTGTATTAGATCAGGCCCTAGTACAATTTTCATGGATTTTTTCTCCTAATATTTCTTTTCAAGCTTTGGCTTTGAGGTAGATAAGTTAATTACAATCATGCAGACACCAGGTTTGAAGTTAGAAATTCTTTGAAATTTTTCTGCATCAACTGCGCAACGGTAAAAGAGGCTTTGTTCTATCTTGCATTACAAAGCACAGTATACTGCATTGAGAACAGTGAGATTAGAAGAATTTGTCTTATTGTTATGAACAATTTTATTAATGTTTCCTATTTTGAAAAATCATTTAGATATGGTATGCTGAAGCAATATAAAATGACCACGCTTGTTAAGATTGAAACAGAGCAGACTTGAAGTTCTGGAACAAAACAGAAAGGAAGAAATGAAGAAAAAAAGGAAACAGCAAAAGAACAAAAGATATAAAGGGAGGTAAAAAAGGGAGGAAGAAATGGGAGGGAGGGAGTAAGGGAGGGAGGAAGGGAGGGAGGGAGGAAGGATAAGGATAAACTTCATCATCCTTTTAATAAAAATGCTAGCTTGTTTGTTTGCTTGTTGTTTGTTTTAAAATATTTCTATTTGTTGATGTGCTTATTTCAGGCTTGTAGAAGGGACCTCTAAGCTTTGGTTTAGGGAGAAAAAAATTAGCTGTCAGGGGTCAGGCCTGGTGCCTCCAGTACATGGAGCTGCTCTTCCCAGTCCCCTACAGATTCCTGCAATGATAAGGCTGAACAAAAATTGTTCCTTCACCCATCCCCTGTATGGCTGCATGGTCTTTCCTGTGCCCTGGGAGCACACAACACATTGTCATGGCTCAGGGCACCTGTGCTGCAGAGAAAGAAGCAGCTCTGCTGCAGCACTGCCATTTGCTGTCACCAAAACACAAGAGGCTGTGGTGGGCAAGTTCAGAGGGTGGTGCAACTGGGAATGGACTCCAGCGACCTGCTGGGAGCTGCCATGAGGGGCTCTAAGTGGGGCTTTTCACTACAGAACTGCAGCAGGGAAAAAATTTGCTGCAGTATATTTGAGGACTCCAAGCGTCTCGATATCCAGCAACTGGCTATAAGTCATAAATTTAGTATTCTCATCATGCAATTCATGAATTCATGAATACATTGAGGACCAGAAGTTTTACATCTAAGGCTGTGGGAGTCTGAAACTGACCCTAAAAAACAGCAGAAGAGACTTAAAATTAATTTGGTGAGGGGAACAGCTGCTCTTCTCTCCTAAAATTCCATTGAGAATAATAATTTTGGGATAATTTCAGACTCAAGCCCTATATTTCTGCCTCTTAATAGAAATCAACCCATCTTCCCTCAGTAATTGTCCCTGAAATGCATTGGATTTTGAGCCTATGAAATTGCTTAATACCTAGGACTTGGAGATGTATCAGAAAACAGGAATGGTCTATCCAAAAACTTGCTGTAGCATGGGACAGTGGTCTCCATTTTGAAAGAGAAGGAAGCTCAAGGTCCTTCAAGGAGTCACTTCTGTCATGTGGCAGCATGAAAAGAGGCTGCTTTGGGTCCAGCAATGTCTTAGTTCTGTAACACAACAAAGAGTGCAAGAGGGAATGAACAGCCCTACCCGGGCCAGACCCACCACGAGCAGTGGCTGTTTGCCATGCACAAAGGGTGTGGGATAAACAAAGCAGATACAACTGGTGTGTTGTTTGTCTGCAGCACAGACTCAGTGAAATAGACAGGGTTGCATTGTCATCACTATTCTGATGGTGCAGTATGTTTAAAAATTATCTTGCCAATTACTTTGACTAATATGGAAAAGGGAAAAGATTCCTGGGTGCTGCATCTTTTGTTGACAACGCTGTTGTCTTGTAAAATTGGATTCATTACCCAGCATGCGACAAGCCAATAATTACACACTCTAGAAAGATTATTTATTTCAGATTTGCTTAGGCCTAGGTGTTCTGTGATTTTCCACAACTCAAACATGCCAACAGGACTTTTGACACTGTTATTTATATTCAGAATTTCAGGGTTAGTAACTTTCCAAGTACAGTCCTTCTATTGTGGTTGATTAGTAGTTTCCATGGAAGTTTTATAATCACAGCTGACATTCTACTCTTGCCCAAGGGAAAGATTCTTACCTGGACAAGGGTCTTTTTTACTTGTGTGTGTGGTTTCTAGTATTATAATGAAGATAGTTCAGCAAAGGGATACACGGACCTCAAGTGTTTTGCCAAGTTAACAATGTGTACCCAGAGGAGTGAGGGCAAGAGGAGTAAATAAAAACATGATTTTTAGACCAAAATAGTTGACTAGTCAAGCTGTTTTGTTTGGTTTTCACATTAAAAATGGAATTATAAGACAGAAGAAGAATTTAGGAATAAGAAGAAGGCTATTAAATTTGGGATGTACATTGACTTGCGGCTTAGGATGTCAAAGGAGTACGCAGGCAGAGGAAACATGATGCGATCTGAGTCAGTTCCTTCAGAAGTCAGTAAGCATCCTTCCATTTATGTCAGTGGGAACAAAATCCAGGTCTCAGAATAAATGACAAAAAACCCCAAAACTGAAGGAATATGCAACAAGAAAAAAGAAGTTATACAAAACACGACAGAGCATGTGGTGCCTCAAGTACACAATGCCCTAAATAAATGGGTGTGTCTGTGTCTTTGACAGGCACTATTATGCTAAATTATATGCTTAAGTGACAAATGACAGATTATTTTCTTTATAAGAATAGTTTCTGTAATCTAAAGAAATTAAAGGCAGTTTCTCTTAGCACTCATTAGATCTACAAGCATCTTTCTGACAAACTAGGTAGTCACATAGAATCATAGAATGTTAAAAGGTTAGAAGAGGCCTTAAAGACCATCTAGTCCCAACCCCCCTGCCATGGGCAGGGACACTTCCCAGCAGAACAGGTTGCCCAAGGCCTTATCCAACCTGGCTTTGAGCACTGCCAGGGATGGGGCATCTGCAGCTTCTCCGGGCAACTTGTTCCAGTGTCTCACCACCCTCATAGTAAAACATTTCTTCCTAATATCTTTCCTCTTTCAATTTGTACCCTTTTCTCCTGCTCTATCATGAAGCTTTCAATCTAACTGGGATATGAATGCTCTTTTAAAAAAAATTATTATAAATTGTTTATTTTATTTGTTTTAAAATTAAGCACAGACCTAAATATAAATACAGTCTAATAATCTGATCTCCAAATTCAAATCATTCAAATATTTTTAAATTAATTACTACTCTAAATTATGGGCAATTTTCTACATAACTATGTATTTCTATTACAAAATTGTAAAAAAAAACCCAACAACCTATGAAAGCTCTTGTTTTTACAATGCATACCTCGGGACATAATGTATTCTGAACATTAATCACACCAGCTACGTCACATGCTAGTTATTTCAAAATGTTGCCAGCACATTGCTAATTCTAAGCTCCCTGAAAATCAAATTTTTGTCCAGACAATAGTTGCTGATCCCCTCACGTTCATATGTAGCACTAAAATAAGACGAAAGCCCTGTTGTACATTTCCCTCCATATATTCCTGTTGCCTGTGATTTCACTTTGTGCACAAGCAAGATGATACTCTAAGTATTTCAATCATCCTTTGAAAATACTCTATTAAAAGACACGTTTAACATAAGCTGCTGCACCTCTGTGGCTCACTGTGTTCACTGGTGCTTCACACAAGCAGAGAGCTTCCATCAGCCACACAGCAAAAGTTGCTGAACTAAGGCCAGGATACAGGATAAAACAAAATGAAAGAGTCAGAACTTAATGATGCTACTGATTTCCACGGCTTCTGGACTAGCTCCAAAAAAGCTAAATATTCTCTGAACTAAAAGGGAGTCTGCAGTTATATGGGAACTGCAATCTGGATTATTAAATATTTTCTTTGTTTTCAGACCCTTGTTAACTATGAAAGGAACATTAGCTCATTTCTCTTAAGAACATTTTGTGTAGCCTCTACATTCAAATTACCAGATTATACATTTTATGGGGTTTTTTGTATTATTTACACTGACTGGTGCTTTAATTTCTTTTACATTTTAAACAAATACAAGAACTATTGCTGCAATTTAATATTTTGAGATTAGAAATTAGAAAAAAATTAAGTTAGCTCTGATGAAGTTAAATAGTCTGTACTGAATTACATTGTGCATATTTCATGGATATATATGAATCACAGACTGGTTAGGGTCGGAAGGGACCTCTTGAGACCATCCCATCCCACACCCCTGCCAAGGCAGGGTGACCTAGAGCAGTTCCAGGTGGGTTTGGAATGTCTCCAGACAGGGAGGCTCCACGACCTCCCTGAGCAGCCTGCTCCAGTGCACTGCCACCCTCAGTGTAAAGAAGTTCTTCCTCATGTTAATGTGGAACTTGGGTTTTTTTTATAGCCATTTTTCCTTGTCCTGTCTCTGAACACCACTGAAAAGAGTCTGGCATCATTCTCTTGGCACCCACCTTTGAGATATTTATATGCATTAATGAGATCTTTCAGTCTTCTCTTCTCCAGACTAAATGGGCCCAGCTCCCACAGTCTATCAGAATATCCCATGGAATATTAAACAGTGGTAACGCAATGTCTCCATTTCAATTAGGACAGAAAAATAGAACCCTCTATGGTATATGACCAAGTTATTGTTGCCAAATTTATCTGCTGAAGTTGATCAAATTCCATTGATGTTGGATTAACATATAAGAGAAATAATTTCCTCCATTTTTTTAAGCTTTTCAACAGCAAAAAGAGCCTTAGGAGGAAGAGTCGTCAAAATAAATTAAGGAAATGTACTCTGAAGACAAATTAAATGTGCCATTTATGTTATAAGTTTCTAATTTACTTTAATATTAACTGTGCCACTGGTTGGATGATCAGATCTCCTTATGTTGTTGAGTTACTTATGCTTGTACATCTACATGCAGGTTGACAGTATTTATATTTTGTTGTTCTATTTTGCATTTTTACATCACTAATTTTAAGTTTTTATTCACTGAAATATATAAATGAGACCTGCATTTGTGTCATGTTATATCAAAAGTTATCTTCAAGAAGACACAGTACAAAAATGCTGGCTCAAGAATTTATGGCTTTGTGGTGAAAAGTATAAACTTTCCTCTTTTTTCACAGAGTAGAGCTACTGAGCTGCCAGCTGGTACCATGATGAAGAGGTAACCTGGGCCAGCTCAGACATCCACTACACTTACTTTTAGATGAATTCTCAATTTTGTTTCAGTAGACTGCAGTCTAGAAAATCCTTGTTTCATTGAAAAGAATCTAAGAGAATTCCTCAAAAAAATTGAGGGTTTTTTTTGTTTTTTGTTTTTTGGTTTTTTGGGGGGTTTTTTTGTTTGTTTGTTTTGTTTTGTTTTGTTTTGTTGGTTGTTTGTTTTTTTTTCCCCAGCACCTGAGCCTCAACATCTTTTATTACAGAAAAGAAAACATAATACTCTCTGCCACTGTTTTCTGTAGTGGTTGTAAACCAAGAGATAGCTGAGCTGTATGAAAGAGATTTACGTCTTGCATTTTGCTCACAAAAGCATGATAGTTATCTCCACTTTTCAACTATAAATGCCTTCTAGCTGTGTGTTCACACACCATGCGAAATAATGACTTAGAAGTAACTTTTAGTGCACAAAGTACCTGCGAATACCAAATAGGGATTTCATTCCCATTATTAATTCTTAAGTGAACATTTATCTCCACACATCTACCATATAATTATTTTACAAGGCCATAGGTTACAGACCATTTCACAAGTATCCCACAGGGTCAGCCATTCAAATCTTGCCTAATCAGGAGCTTTCACTGTTATTTGGTGACAACATGAGGCTCAAAGGACAAGAATACATGCAGAAATCCATAATAATATTTGGCATTTTTATGTTCACATTGTTATAATCTATAGAGTCCAGAGCCACTTACCTTGAAAATTAATTCTTTGTTTAAAACATCTTACATTTTTAAATGCCTCATATTAACAGCAATGCCGGAGACCAATTACTGCAGAAGTGAAACAGCAATATGGTCTGGATCTGGAAATAAACCCCAAAGCTATCATTCTTCTTTGAAGAGCAACTGCAAAACTATAGCACAGAGCTATGGCAACTGTTAGAGAGAATAGCCACAGAAGGAAGCTGAGGGCTCCAGAAATTTTTAATGCAGTCCCCACAAGGTGACATGCTGAAAATCTTAAAGGGCTTGTGCTGTTTAAGCCTCTTCTCCTTCACTGTTGGCTGTACTTACCACAGTTCTAAGAGAAGACAAGCAAGGATGACTAGCACAAGGGTTAGTACACCTACAAGAAGTAAGCATAAAAGATATTATGCTCTTCCCAGAATAATTTTATTACAGAGTTGTTATTTTAACTTTTCAGTCCAGAAAGGTGTATGAAGGAAAAGACTGGACTTTAAGCTTTATGAAGAACCTTGGGAAAACCATGTGACATGTGCCTTAAGAATTCATTATTTAAATAGCTGAAGAAACTCCTTGTTTTTAAATACAGGCATGCTGGTTTTTGAAAGCACATTTCAGTCCTAGATGAAGCTGAGTCCACAGACTGTGTTTCATCACCCTTTCTGTACTCAAATACATAGGTTTTCTACTTATAAAGCTCATGACATAACATGTCAAGTCAGCTCAAGTGGTGCTAGGGGACTATTCTTTTAGCCCTTCACTCTTTTCAGCTGTTATTTCTCTCTTCCAAATACCTTATATTTATGCCAGAGAACTCTTGTCTGTAGTGCTTATTTTCTTGCCACTTTTACTTCATGGTTTCAGCTCAGGAGAGATCCTTCAGAAGCTGTCATTAGGAAGAGCAAACCAACAGCAAATCCCATCTTTTTCTGTGTGTACTAAAAATGTTACACAAAATGATAAAACTGGAAAAAGTTGAAGTGCTGAAGGGATAGAAAAGGTGCAGGAGCTCTCAGGGAAATCCTTGCTGTGCTTGCTTCTAAAACTAGAGCCTGGTAAGGATTCTATACAAACACACATTTTAAAAGGAAAATCATCCTTTCAGTTATGGATCATATTTTACAGCAAAGGGATTAAAAGAAAAGAGGAAAATGATTGTCAGGAGAAACTGCAAAGGTAACCACAGCATGAATCAGGCTTTAGTAACACCCGACTAGCAATCAGCTGCTTATTCTGTTTGTTTCATGTCAGATGGCAGGGGTGCACTTGGCCTGTGGTGAATTTTTCAAAACACGTTTTTTGATTATTGAAATGAGTACCTGCAATTGACTGGATATACACCCTGAATTTCTCCTGTTCTGCACCTTTCTGGTAGCTTGTTTCTATTCTTTTCTTTTTATAAACTTCTACTAAAATCCATTAATGTTTTGGTTTGATTTTTTTTCAGTTCCCCTTTTCTCAAAATGTGTCCTTTCTGATGTCAAATTTCTGCTTCACATGTAGGCATTTAATTATGAATTTACACAGAACATCCTTATTTTGTGGGACTTCCTTGCAGGAAGCCATCTCTGACCCAACCTATACTGCTCCATGTGATTAGACAGAACTTTAAACAAAGGAAAACTACCAAATCTTCCAAACATCCTTGCCCATTCACATATTCTAGTGTTGGAAATGCGTGGGGCTGGTATAACCCTTACTGAGAGTGCTGCTGCCCCCAGGAGTTAGTAGATCTGAATGGTTATGATTTTGAACACTTGATGTCATTAAGGTCTTGAAAGAAACTTTGCGTTACCCAGACCACCATCCTCATTTCCAGGAAGAGGATTTTCACATAATTTTTGGACATCCTTGTTAGATTCCTCTAAATACCAACTGATACTCAGTAACCCTCCCCAGTTTTGCTTAAATGATACGTGAGGAAAACTGCTAGTTTCTTCCTCTTATTCTATATAAAGAGACCATATGGTTAGGATAAGTAAAATGAAGAATATTTATCTGTTCAATCCTTACACGCAGGGCATATATATCTGGAAAACTGCTATAAGCTATATGTATGTAGCTGTTCCTAAATATACTACCCAGAGGAATTAAAACTCTTTTTTTTTTTCTTTCATTTTGAAACTATAAAATGTTAAGTATGTAATAGAGTTGAAAGAGAAGTGTGTCCTTCAAAGAAAAAGAGTACAATCCTGTTATTTCTAAGTTTATGGGGCTGCTGACATTTTTCTCTCCTTGGAGTTTTATAAGAGTATGACTCAGTTAATTGGATTGAAAGCCAGAGGCTGTCACAACTCAGATACAGAAATAAAGCATTACATTCATATATACTTGCAGACACAGACAAACGTGCGCTATGTTTAAAAACGTACTCAATATAGGGAACTTAATGGTCACTGTTGGAGATTTAAATACAGAAAAAGCAACCATTAAATAGTTTTGTTTTGAGACCTTCCTGTGTGTAAAAATATGCCAGTTGTATAATTTTGAAGTATCTCCTTCTGTTCTGCATACTACAGTGCAAACTTAGCTCAGAAAGGCCATCCAACACATCCAATGACATTTTTGTTCAGTTGTCAGAAAAAAAAATCTGTTTGAGAAGTGGCTGCCTATCTTCAACTATCTATCCATGCTCCTCTCTGAAATATGCTGAAAATTGAAAAAAAGCCCCCAAACACTGAAAGTTCAAATTACTTTTTTGAGCATTGTGTGTTTCTTTTGCAGAAGTGTTAGTTCCAATACCTTCAATTAATGAGGGAGACTGAAAATGTGCTCATGTTCATTTACCACTAGACTAATAACACAGTAACTTTGCTGTGATGCTTCGGATACTTATATTTTTTCCTGAAATCTCAGTATTAGGGGAATTAAAGTAAAGACAGGCCTCATTGAAGAGTGAAGAAGTCAGACAGTAAAATTTAAGGACTTTTATTGGCTTGGGATCAGAGAAAGCACATCCTTAAATAATTTGAAAGCAGTCCAGTTTGAAAGAGGGCAGCCACTCTAGTAACCATGATGCAATGAAGCTGCAAAAGAGCTAAGTATTCATCCCTCATCACACCACAATCTCAAGATAACCTTGTGATAACTGCTGCATATAATTTATATGCATGTATTTATAGATATATATGTAAACTTTAAGGTTTCTTTGTACATGTCCAGGAGTAGAAAAGGATCTCTACCATCCATGACAATCTACCAACATCTGCAGGATAGAAATGGCATTTGTCATGCTTCTCCGTGGAGCTAGGTTGCTGCTAAAACTCCAGACAAAGGTTTAGTGCATTTTATAGTACCTTCTTACAGCAACAGCAAACTGTGTGAGCACATTTTTCCCCTGTATTCAACAAGCATTGGAGGATTTTGGGGGATTTCTGTCTGTGGAAGACTATCCTCTCACAGCGCTTTCCAGACCTCTGAGAGGAGGCCTTTCTCATGGGGTCTATAAGTTTCTTTTCCTCACCTTTACTTCCCTGAATTGAAATGAGGTAGGAGGAAAACAAGCAAATAGCTTTCAGTGTCATGTATGAGGATGCTGAGGCAAACTTGATTTCCAGCAAATGTTAAGTTTTTGAGTATTTTGATTCTGTGAAGCCCAAACCATATGAGTTTTTTTATCATTTTAGGTTTCTTTATAACAGTATTGCACAGTATGGGTCTATTTACTTTATAGAGTAAGCATTTATCTTAAGAGAGAAAAGATATAAGGAGAAATAAAACTTTCTGTAATCACTTAGTACCTTTCCATTTTTCATAAAAGGGAGGAAATTGAAAAATGATCTTCATAAAATCCATCATATCTGAAAACATAGTTATAAATTATCCCATAAAATACAGTCACATTTAAACTGAAAATTACTTCTAAAGTAATCTAGAAGTAATTTGATACTCAGATCTAAATCAAATGAAATTTTCACAATGTTAAAGAGAACAGCAGATGTTGGTTTTGATATTTCTTGAAAAACAGTTCTGTTGTTGTAATGCAATCCTCTGACTGACATTTATTTTATTCTCTTTGCTTTGTTATGTTTCATTAAAAACTCTTACAAATACAGTGAAAGTATTTCCCATAACAACTTGGGATCATAGTAGCTTTCAATGACAGAAGTGTCCAGATTGTGATAAAAACCTGCATATGTCAAATGCCAAAGCAACACGCAGCAGAACTACAACAAAGCAAAATGAAGCAGAGCTAAAACACAGCAAAAGAGTTTTCTTTCTTTTTTCCCAATCAAAACAAGGTGTTTCCTTAAATGCATTTAAAAGATTTAGAAAACTATACTGGAATAAAATCTAACAGTATTTGTGTTCAATACTTCTAATGCCACTGGAATGTATTCAAATTTATTACTGTAATTAGTGACAGTTTTATTACTGAATTCTTTGGGAGCAAAGGTAGGCTATAACTGTGCAGATATGTTTTTTAATCACATTAAAATAGCCTGAATGTGAATCACCTGCTTTTGTGCCATCTGCATATGTAAGGATTATAAAATAACCCAAGTAAATGTAGAGTCATTAATATGGCTTTTATGGCATTTGTAGTAAATAATATATTTTAAGAATGTTTAAACACAGAAGACTTGCAATCTGTCTGGAAAGTGAATGAGCACAAGCTCTAGGAGATACCTGATGTGACTCATGTGCAGCACCCAAGGAAAAGCTGCCTCAGTTGTCAATGACTACCCAAGGAGACAGGGGTTGGCCGATGTGGGTCCTCTTCATGTCTCCCACTGTCCTGGCTCCCATCTTGTATTCTGATCCATTCCATAATCTCATAAACATGGTACAGTCTTCTGAGAATGGGTAGCGGTGCTAATCATCACCAAAGCAGTGCTTGATGAACAACAGAAACCTAATGTAAGGTATGTGGAACTTCAAGGCAAAAAACTAAATTCCAGCATAGCCTGAAATCCCACCAGAAAATTTATGTTCTTTATGGATTGTCAGTTCCTGTCTCTTTGTGCTACATCATTGATGAAATAATGTACAAACTCTCATCTGATTTTCTTTCTCTCTCTTATCTTATTTCAAAAGAGAAATACTCTGAGATCCAGACAACAGGGCTAAAAGTATTTTTAATGAAGCTTGTATCAGGGCGATACCATAATTAATGTAGTTGTGAAAATTCCTTCAGTAACTAAAAGGGGAAGAAAGACTGAAAAATTACACACACCACATCTGGGTTTTTTTTGTCAGCAAATCCTTGGGGTTGATTCTCTGCCCCTGTCAAGCAGTGTAATGTACTGCAAATTTAATCTAGCTGAAAGCACGGGGAAGAGTAACTGCCAAACACCTTCCAAAATGCTTAGTAGCTATGCCATGGGAAAAAATGCCTTAAGGCAAGACAAATAAAGCCAGGATATACAAAAATTGTGAAATTCCCTGAGAAACGGGATAAATACCAAAAGAGATTCTGTTTGGAATTAATCTGGATACTGATCCAAACAGTTCCTATTTCTCAACTCTATAATGGTAGTATTTTGCCTCTTAACAGAGATATTTTCAATTTCTACGTAATTGAAAAAGCACATAAAATCCTGGAGAAGGTATTTGGAATTAGGAGGTGAATTCTTATGAAAGAATGAAGAGGAGCACTGAGATGGTGTACTGATCAAGTTAACTATTCTGAAACTTGTACAGTTGTTCTGTCCTGTACCAAGTGATATGAATTCTACAGAATGACTATTGTCACACGGAATGTATAATTTATGACAGTCAGTTCTGTGACCTGTTTCTTACTGTCCTCCAACAGAATCATGTCTATTTGGCCAGGAATATATTTTCTGTGCTTATCTCAGTTTACTTTGTGAGCTCGCTTAGCTCACAACTTTGTTATAGTTTCCCTTAAGACTATATCCTAATCACTAAAAATATTACCCTTTTATTTTTCCCCAAAAAAACTTCAAAATCTGTCACAACATAGGATATGCAATACAGGTGTGGTACCTGCTCTTGGGAAAAGGGAACGAAATAAATAACTTTTAGTCTCTAAACTCCATTTTTCTCTCTTCAAAAGTGTAATCTAAAGCCACTGTGGCACAAAAGTTGTCACGGTCCTCTGTGATGACATGACATGACGCATACCTTCTGTTTCCAGCTAGTCAAAAAAACAAAAGGGAGATAAGATTTTTGCCCCACTGTGGTCTCCATGCCTCCAAAAACCAGCTTTGCTTTGTCTTCATTGCCGAATAGGCAGTTAGGAATCCCTGGGCATTCAATACAACACCTGCACTAAAGAGGTCTCATAAACAATTGCAAGTTGGTGACCACAAAATATAACTTGTATACCAATAGTATTTGAAATGATACTTTCAATGGTACAGACTGTTTTTTTAATTTTTTTTTTTTTAATTTTGGTTTTAATCTATTTTTATACTCTTTTATATCTCTATAGGGTCCCCACGCAGTGCACCTGCTGCCAGGGGATCCTAAGTAACACTGCTGATCCCAACTAGTTTCACACCTAATGAGCCAGATCTCTCTGAGCAAGGTCAGTCAAATATCTCACTGTAGCCAGAGGCACTTGTGTTTGTCAGTTGGCGAATGGTTCAATAGACACCAAGAGGCAAAGCTCTCCACACTTTATCAGTAATGAATACTTGCAGTTAATACTTTGTTTTTTGGAAATTAGCTAAACTGTAAAGGTGGGATTAAAAAAGATGCTCTTAGGTACTGAAATGTGTGCAGCTTCTTCTTTTTCTGCTTTAATAAATTATTCTAACATTTAAAAGGGGACTATCAAGTAATAAATGGAAGTATTACTTTTACATATTTATATTACCAGAGAACGTTTCTTTTCCAAGCACAGTGCTGAACTTTCTTAGTTCATGTCAGTACAGAATAGAAAGAAGCTGGAGATAGGTTGGTACAAAGGCATGAGGTACTTAAAGTTCATCAGAGAACCTGGGCATAAACCATATACCAGAGTGGCCAACAGAATGGAAATGTATTTTCAGTAAATAGAGCTTAGCTAAACAATGATGTTTATAATTATCTGATATCCTCTCCATCATCAGAGGATATCAGATGATGATATCCTAGACAGATTTGAGCTGGCACAGATCTATCTCTATCCCAGGACAAAAAAAATCTTTAATATACAATTTCAGTCTAATTTACAAAAGAGATTTAAATGCTGAACCCCTCTATTGCCTTTCAAATATCATCATCTGTCCAGAAAATAAAACATGCCAAGAAAATTTATCTTCTGTGAATGGATTCTCTAAGAAATTATCTCGATTTTTAGAGCAGCAAAAAGTGCAGCTACATTTAAATAAGAGTCAGTGCTCTAAGCTGCACTCTGAATATCAACACCCTTTGTCAGAGAGATCACCAAAGTCATTAGCCAGCTGGTTACCTAAAATATAATATGCCAGATTTTTGACTGATATTATTCTATTTGGATTTAGTCTCATGGTATGTTTTTCACTTAAATTGTGTGAGAGTTTGTTTTACATAAATAAGGGCTTCCCTGTATAGAAGGGAACACGCCAACGCATAATAAAAAAAAAAAACCACAATCATTACTGTACTTATAGAAAGGTCTGCATGATGCTAAATTTCAATTATCCTTACTAACAAATTTTGATTGATATTTAATCTAATTCTTGTTAAAAAAATTAAGTTAAAAAACCCAACCAAAGGGAAAAAACCACAAAAAAGTAAGTTGGATTTATTCTACGGTCTCAGAACAATTCTTACCACAGATATAGCAATATGACTTATGAACGTTTAGGCCGGTTCTGAAAGATTCAAAACAGTATCCATTTTCACTGAAAATTTGAATGTTATTTGAAAATACCATATTTCTGCTAATGTAATCGACCGTGTCACCTATGACCTCAAATATCCCTAGGATGTCAACTTAAGTCATAGAAACACATGTTAAAAATCTATTACAATATTTATTTTAAGAGACTCAATCCCATTTCAAGATTTTGCCATAGGTATTAAGAATGACAAAAGACCTGCTGGACTGCCTATTTCCCCTTCTAAGTAAGCCCTGCTAAAATAAATGGTTCCCAAGAAGGCAGATTCTGCTTTAACTGGTATCAGTGTAAAAGAAAACAGAGATTTGAAGCCAGAATTATATTCAGAAAATTGTAGCAGAATGTAGCCCTGCAGGTTTTTCTGATCCAGTTTTACATGAGGGAAGTGATGATGGTTTTACTGCTTCCCCTTGCAGTTTAACAGACCTAAATGCTACAGTTACTTTTACTCCTGAAATTTACTTCATTTTTACATTCTCAGTTTTCATCCTGTTCCCCCATTGATTTCCACATATGTATAGCTAATGACAAGCTCTGTTACCACTAATATTCAGAGAGCAAACATGACTGCTGAAATTCCCCTTAATCTCATATACCATATACCAGATTCAATCCAACGTTTTGGAATATCTCACCCTACAACTTTCATTCTTGCAGAACACTTCATTATAGCTCTGCATCTCTGTTCATGTGTTTATGTGCACTGCTCTTTTAGTGTCTCCTCCTGGACAAGTTTCAGTCAATTTTCTCAAACAGCCTTCATCCTTTTTTTCTTTTTTCCAGTTGTGATGTCTGTCATAGGCACAATTTTAATATATGTATGGAAACCACATATAGTTTATTTTATAAACCCCAAAGCTTGCTCACAGCAATAATTCAACACTGGCAGTTCACCCAGGTAGCAGCACTATTGATCATTTTTTGAGGAAGTGCAGCAGCACCTGTATCATGCCTCTCAAACTGAGCACCTCCAAGCACGTTACACACAAGAAACACCACTGTTAAAATGAGTGCTGCAGACCCAGGGTGGTTGAAAGGTGGGCTAAGAAGAAGGCTTTTAGGAGAAACCTGAACTTACAAGAAGAAGCATGGAGACATGAGGCATGTGTCCAAGCTCTTTTCCATGAGTGTTATGGTGCCAAAAAAGAACACCACTCTCACGGAAAGAGTTGTACCAAGAGGGTTATAGGGACTGAGTTCTTTGGAGACTCTAAATCTGTTTTATTTTAATGAATCATTCTTTATTCAGCTATAAGCAGGGAGTGCTCAGATTTTGAACACAAAATAAATGCACTGCCAGGCATGCAGATGTAAGGGATTTTTTCTTAGGTTCCTTTTTTATTTAGTGAAACATGAGGGACAGTCAAGAGACAGTCAAATCTGGCTATTCTAACTGATTTTTTCCCTTGAAGGACCAGGGCAATCTTGTCTGATTCCTGGATTTTGGGAAGGCACTCCAGGCTGTGGTTCTCCTCTAAAGGACCCTAGAGGTATCTTCACTGGCACAAAATGTGAATATGCTCAGTTTTTGCTTGCCAGTACAAACTTTTCATAGGAAAGCAGAAGGACATCACCTAATGTTGTCCTTTGACTGTCGGTGATGATGATCACAGTATGGACATTAAAGTTAAATAAGGCATGTAGGGCAGAGATTTGTAAAAATTGATGCTTTTCAGCAAACTTATGATCTGCTCTGGTTTTCTTAGCTGAAACTTTATAAAAGGTGTCCTAGAACAGTGAGCTGTGGTATTTTTTGTAGTTCTCCTGGTTAGACAAGGGGAGGACACACACTGTAGGGTAGATACATGCTTTAGTATAAATATACCCATGTGGAGTCATCAGATTGAATGAAATTACTGTTTCTTAGTGCTGAGCTCAAGTTCTAGTCAAGGTAAATATTTATAGTTCGCAATTCCCTGAATAGGGAATCAGAGAATATTTAATGAAAAGTCAACCAAAATGCATATGCCCTGTAAACAAGACAGTTTTGTACAGGGCTGTTTGCAAGACATTCCCAACAGATGTGCACTCTGCACTACTCTTTTAAGTAGAAATACACTTTTAAAAGCAAACAACGTCATGCCAGCAAAATGAATGGGAGGACAAAAATTGGTACTGAGAGTCCTGTGACCCATATCTGACACAATTTAGCAGTTAATCAGGAAGTCCCATTTATGTCAAGCAATCTGAATCCATTTCATAGTCAGACTCTGCGGTGGGTCCAACCCTGGCATTTGCCATTTCCTGAGCCAGCTCCGCCTCCTCAGAGGGAGGGGCCCTGTTGGGGCAGAGCCCAGGGGCCTGAGACCCACCCCAGGGGCTGGCAAGGAAGGCATGCCCGGGGCTCTGGATCTGCCCCCTCTTCCAGAACCTTCGGTTTAGTTCATAATGTTATTGGTTATAGTATGTTGTACCCTCCCCCTTTTATTCGCGATTGGACCTTGGACCCTTATACACTCCCCTTACCCTCTTCCCCATTGGTTGTTCCTTCCCCATAAGACTGGTCGCCTGAGGGCAAATCTTTGGATTCTTCCTCTGACAAACTCCATCCCGAAACCCCTGCTCCTTTTCCCGCTAATAAATTAGTTGAAGGAGGAAATCCCTTCCCGAACCCTTTGCCTCCTCATGGCCTCTTTTACCAGCCGCACCTGCTGTTGACTACTCGCCAGGAACAGTCCCATCTCGGCTGGATCCAACCTGGCAATAGCCTGTGGCAGGCCGGGGCTCGTGTCCAGGGCGAGAGCGGCCGGGAAGGTCAGGCCATTTCGCCTACAGCAAGACTCCCTTAAACAGAGCATGCTGTGAGAAATATCAGAACTAAGAACAACTAAGAATATTTTTTTAGTAAGGAGGGATGTTGTCAGAACCTAAAGTCAGCGGCACTTTGAAATCAATAACAATTCTGTAACAATCCGGAAGCCAGTGATACCTGACAGAATAGTCAAGACGTCAAATTTTGGAGATGTGAGTTCACTGATGTTACAGCAGCAGCCTTTAAATGCATTTCTCTGTGAGACTCATTGTATCAGAAGCACATAAAAAAGACAAGATGTAATGAAATCTTGGTGCATAAACTGAAAGGTGAGGGACTGGGGACTAAAATTAATCTGACTTTTGTGATAATGCGTAAATGAAAATTAAAGTAGATAATGTTGGAAAAAAATAGACCGAGAGATTGTAGCAGAAGACTAAACTGAAATATATAAGATTTTTTAAAATCTACAATTCATGTAAGAATGCATTGTATGAAGCATGGGAACATGTAAAGTGATCATGTGAGAAAGAGAAAAGCAACACAATTATTGGCAATGATGTATTTCTTTTGCTAAAAAAAAAAAAAGTTTATTAAAATAAAATATTTCTGTCTTGATTTTTAAATTTTGCTACCAAGACAGAGTTTCAATCCATAAATATATAACAGTGTTTTCTGGCATTGCATTAATGCTAGTTCTCCGAAATTAGATGACTTCATCTATGATACACAACTGTGTCCCTTCCAAAAGAAGTTAGAAGCAGAACATGCATGAATTCTGTGGATACCTCATTCCTTGCAGATCACTAAAAATCTGTCTCACAAGACAATAAAGATGCGCAATAGCCAATCTGCCATTCCCTTTAACTCTTTCCAATCAAAATAAAAAGTTGTTTGACAGAAACATTTCAATTGCGTGTTTGTTTGGCTTTTCAAATGGAAAATTCCATTTTCCTAAGTAACTGAACATTCTTCATGAGAAAATGTACCTGGTTGAAAATACAGAATCCTTTTGAAAACTATCATCATAAAACTGAATACAAACTCTATCTGCTGTTACCTGGGCTTGACACCAGAATGTAGGAATTGGTATTTCCAGATCCTATTTCAGTTTTTTCACATTTGTTCACCAGTCACTTGAAGTAAGTTGCTGACCCTCTCCAGCTCTCCTCTGCAAAAATTTATGAAATAGATGCAATATTCTTAATAGATGTGCTGGGACTAACCTATGTAAAATGTTCTGAGATTCTAAAATGAGTGGTTCTTTCTAAATGGGATTATGTATAAAGCACTAGGTTTAAAGAAGGTGTTATGTGCTGATGCTCTTGTTCCCCCAGGATTTTGTAGTCTCAAAGGACAGTGATCAAGCCAAGATATCATTATGGCACCTCATAAGAAAAAGATTAATTTCTCCAGTCACCATCTTTTATTTATCACCAGTATTTATAATTTTATTCCCACTACCAGACATGACACTGAATACATTCTGCGAAAGAATCAAAAAACTTTGTAAAAGCTCATACTGCAAAATCTTCATGCAGAATTCTGTTGGAGGTTTTAGCCTAAAATAATTTATGAGGACCGTGTGGCCTTTCTTCAACGTCTGTCAAACCTTGTATATTAAACATGACTAACTTCGTGGCAGAAGCACTGTAAATAACATATCTGATCATTTTACTGGGCCTTTGACATATACTAACCTAGAAAAAGCTGTTTATTTTCACTTCTTGCAAAGATGAAATTCTGGTAAACAGATCTCCAATATGCTTACTAGTGCTGCCTCCCTAGGAATGAACATTATGTGGAATACGAAGAGGGGTTTTATTAAAAAACATACATGTATATTTTGAATTTCCAGATGAAAAAGTCTTGACCCAGAAATAAATTAATGTAAGGCAAAGAAAAAAAAACTGAATTAAACATGGAGTGAAGAAGAAGTACCTGAAAAAATATCTCATTTGAACTGAATTGATACCCTGGAACAAGAGTTTCTTGGCACAAGCATAGAGGAAGAAAAGGAGAGGTTGAGTTAAAATGGTGTATGGTTGATAAAGGATTATAAAGCAGAAGATATAGGAGAAAAAAGAAAAAGGAGTTTTAAATATTATAAATAGATAGTATTTGGCCAGGTATAAGGGAGTTGGTAAAAGGAAAATGGGAATTGATATTTGTGTCTCCTTAATCAAAAGGATTTTTTGTTGCTCTTAATGTCATATAATACACAGGTGTCAGATGTGGTGATAGGGTAACCCGTTTAAAATTCTGATTCTGTGATCTATCACTACACCTTCTGTGCGTATATCTTGCAAACTCTGTCCAGGCATCAAATAATCCTTTCCAAAAGCAAACTTTTGGGGCTTTTTGAAAAGTCCACATACAGCTTATGAAGGAAGGGTAAGTTAACAATACTGCTGCAAGAGGTAGATGGATCTGAGCAATTTAACAGATGAGTACCCATGGGCTATATTGTACTGACAAAATTTCACTAAGCTCTTCCAATGACAATCCTCCACTTTTTAACAGAAATCTTAGCTCTGTATTTTTGTGCCCTTGTATTTCATGCCATTTTCCTTATTTGCTCTAAGTGGGTGTGTTTGAAAGATCATCCAGTTGATTCTGTGTTTTTTCTGTGTCCATGACACACCAAGTTTTCTGTCGTCACTAAATTTCAACAGCGCATTCTTAGCTTTGCTGACAAGGTTGCTAGCAAAAACACTGGGTAACACCTAGTTAGAATCTTGAGGAGCAGTGTTTGTAATTTTTCTCTCCCAAGAATGGTAATCTCTCACAAAAACTGTTGGTTCCCTTTTCCAATTGGCAGGCTGTTTATACAATTCAGGATAATCTAAATATTTTATGGTTTATTTGATTATTTCCCACACAACTTTGGCAAAGGCCTTGACTGAAGACACTCTAAAAGATCAGGTTTTTCAACAAAGTAGGATACCAAAATATTTATATGATTTGTGTAAGGTTATGTTGCACTGGATCCAAGTGCCAATTTGTCAACTTTCTTTAATAATTCTGTCTTTAAAACTACAGTTTCTAGGACACAGAAAGTGTCCTCGCTATTACAGCAGTCAGGCTAAATATATGAGCCTGCCTGGATCAGTCTACGTCGATGTTCTCTGTAACGCAACATTAAAGGATTCCTGAAACGAGAGCTTATGCTGAGCTTGCACTCCAGGGGCTGGTGCGATCGTTAGGCTTGGCTGGACTCTGTTTTCAAGTATCACCTGCCACAGCTTTTTCACACATGCAGCCTGGTTAATATTCAGTGCAAGCATGTTCTGTCTGCTTTCATCAAGGCAATATGGATCTCCTTATTGTCATCAAAATGAGAGCTTTTCTATCTAGTGTTGATGGCAATTTCTCTGGGTGATGTTAAATGGGAAAACAGTGCCAAAAAGGCACTTTCTAAATGGAGAAAGCATTAATTGTGTTGTACAATAACAGAAGAGAGGAGAGGAGCATCAGTACAGATGGTGTCAATTGCCTATAAAAAAACAGAGCAGAGGTGGATATTCACCTTCTTCACACACTCGGGTGAGCTGTTGAAAAGGGGCACACAACACATAACTATTAGAGCAAAGCCAATTGGAAAAAGACCTAAATTCCTAATAATCATTCATACTCAAAAATAAAACGCAACACTTTAGCTGCATTTCAAATTGCATAATCAGTTGCACCTGATTATAACTGGTGTCTAAATCAACAAGATTCATGACTTCTTTAAAATATGGTACTGTTACATATCCAGACTGGATGATTTATGTATATAGCCAATCCAGTACCATGAATTCCAATTTCCAAATAATTTTAGGAAAAAGATAACTAAAAGTTAGTTTGTATTGTTACAGACATATATATTCAGTATTGTTGCAAGTCTTCAGTATTCACAACAGACTCTGCTAAATGAGGACTATTCATTTGAAGTTTGTACAGCATTTAGAAGAGTGAATGAAGTAAAGAGTTTATTTCTTTGAGTAGAATAAATTACAAAATTAAATAAAACCTGTAGTCATTAATTATTTGCTCATATGCAACTTTATGAAAGTCTCAGCATGTCTGGATTTATTGTGTTATATCATACCTCTATGAAGTAGACACAATGAGAAAAAAAAAAAGACAAAATAAAAATAAAATTATGCCTTGTTCTTACATCTTAGAATTTTTTAAGATGAATTTCTGGCTCAAGATATTAAAATGTTATTTGCACATTGATACTCTTCCCAAACTGAAACAAGCAGGGCAAAGACTTCCAAAACAGTTGTTATTTTGTTATTAGTCAACAGACTATGAAAAGCAAACTCAGGGGTTATCAAAATAATTGAGCAATGGATGAAAAGTTGGAACAAAATCAAGTCCCAAATTCTTATTCCTTTATTATTCAAGTTTACTTAGCTGTTTTCTGTAGTGGTTCTCCAGAATACACAAGAGCCCAAAAAAAGGAGCTCAAACAAAAATAAGAGCACCTCAGTCAGAAGCTGAAGCTGTGGATTTCCCCAGAGGATGTGTCTAATAGCAGCCATGTAGGAAAGCAAAGCACATAGATTAGCTGCCTGATTTAATCAAACACCACACAGATCTGACTAGTGAGGCACAATATTAGAATCATAGGACCCTTTAGACTGGAAAAGACCCTGAAATTCTTCAGTCTAGCCATAAACCTAGCAGCCCCAAGCCACCCACTAAGACATGCCCTAAGTTCCATACTTATGGGCCTTAAATACCTCCAGGGACTCCTCTAGAGTCAGACTGTTCAATGTTTGGAAACTCTTAGAGTGATGAAGTTCTTTCTAATATCCAGTATAAATCTTCCTTGGTGCAAGTTGAGGCCCTTTCCTCTTGGGCTACCTCTTGTTACTTGGGAGAAGAGAACAATCCCCACCTCCAAAGAGCCTCCTTTCACATAGTTTTAAAGGTGTCACTTCAGGCCTCTTTACTCAGCAGCTGCTTATGATTTGCTCTCTGAGACACTGAGAATGTGGAAATTGTAGGAAGTGTCAGTTTGGATGGGCTGGAAAAGAAGTACTCAACAACGACTACACTCCGATATTTTCCACATATTGGGTTATCAACACAGGGATGAACAGGTCAGTGCTGGTGGGTGAGAGGCTGGACATGACCCAGCCATGTGCACTCCCAGCCCAGAAAGCCAAACGTGTCCTGGGCTGCATCCAGAGCAGCGTGGGCAGCAGGGGAGGGAGAGGATTCTGCCCCTCTCCTCTGCTCTGGTGAGACCCACCTGGAACACTGCAGCAGCTCTGGGATCCCAGCACAGGAGGGACATGGACCTGCTGGAGTGAGTCCAGAGGAGAGCTACAAAAGTGATGAGAGGTCAGAAGCACCTCTCCTATGAGGAAAGGCTGAAAAAGTTGGGATTGTTCAACTTGGAGAAGGTGCCAAAGAGAGCTTATTGAGACCTTTCAGTATTTAAAGGAAGCTTACAAGAAAGATTAGGACAAAATTTTTACAGGGTCTATTATGGTAGGAAAAGGGAAATTGGTTTTACATGAAAAGACGGTAGATTTATACTAGATATAAGGAAGACCGTTGTTTGGTTTTTTTGGGATGAGCTCATTAAACCCTGAAACACATTGTCCAGAGAGGTGGTAGGTGCCCCATCCCTAGAAATATTCAACATCAGGTTGGATAGTATTCTGAGCAACCTATCTAATTGAAGATGTCAGTGATCACTGCAGGGGAATTAGACGAGGTGGTGTTTAAAAGTCCCTTCCAACTCAAACTACTCTATGAGTCTATAACATCCTCATCAAAATCCACTATGAATGAGTATTCATATTGAAATATAACACAAAGCCTATCATGAGCCTCGTCTGCTTAATTTAAATTCTAAATTATGTTATTTTTACAACAGATTCATTCTTCTGAATAATTTAATAGAATTCGGGGTTGGGGGGGGAACCCCTGAACACTGGGAGGAATGAAAGAGCTCCATTTTGCCTTTCCTGGAACCTGTCTTCCCTATCATTTTACAAGATGGACAAAAAAACCTTCTCAAGTTTTCAAAACTATCTTTAAAGATCACAGGAATTAAGAAAACTTCATTGAGTCATAGACATCTTCATAAGTCCCCCAGCTCAGTCTTTCATCAAAAAATAAAGAAAATTAAGTGACTCTTGAAAATAACATAAGCAAAGTAAAGGAAAGTGAACTTCAGCATTCACAACCGAATTTACATTCTCCCTGCATTCTGGCAACTCTTGTAGTTAATAGATGCTGCAAAGGCAAATAGACCTTTTGATAATAGGGGGAAAAAAAGAAAAAAATAGGTGATTCAGGAAATGTGTTCTATAAAGCATAAGAAATTAGGACTGGTTCACTTATACTGCTAGTCTATAACATGATACAAGCAAATTAGAGGAAATTGGGTGCCTAATTGTCTTACAGGATTCTAAAAATGCATCCCATTAGCCCCAGTTCAGGAAGCAGCTCTGTTCCTAAAATCATGCTGGATCCTAAATATGGACATCAGTGTCATTGACTTCACTGCTTAACTCCAACCTCTCCATAAAATTCAAATCAGGTAGGGACCAGTGTGACATTATATCATTCCTCAGGGTCAAACAGACTTTTACATGTCCACTTCCTTTATTTTCTGAACTCTGCATTAGACACCATGAGGTTCTCAGCCATTTCAGTGCTCACCAGGACATCCACACTAACAGCTCTACACAGCTCCTTTCACAAGCAAAGACCAATCAAAATCGGCATTCGAAGAAGGGTAATCCTTCTAGTCAAACCAACCATTGATTAAATTACCTTTCTGGTTGTTCTGATGATGCCCTGCATTTCAATGGAGCCCAGATGGGTTTGCTGTTGTTCGGCAGCAGAATGCCAACTAACTTTGACAGCACCAATTATTAACTCTTACGGATACAGATTCTTCTGCGTGAATACCTCATTTGCCACCCCTTCCCTACTGAAACCTTTATTTCCCACTGCAGATAAGCCTAGCTTCTTTTTCAGAAAAATAAT
This sequence comes from Origma solitaria, assembly GCA_013397895.1. Taxonomy (NCBI): domain Eukaryota; kingdom Metazoa; phylum Chordata; class Aves; order Passeriformes; family Acanthizidae; genus Origma; species Origma solitaria. The sequence goes on along the minus strand of VZRL01004082.1, from coordinate 52,020 downwards.
GGCCACAGTCAGTGTGTAAACTTTGCTTTTTAATTTTTTTCTCTCCTTGTTTTCATTTTGACATTAATAAGGCCCTGTGGACAATTGGTATAAACTACTGAGAAGACAGGCTGCCTTTTCTGGCCTACAATTGAGGAAAACTGCAGTGGATGTAAATACAGGTTTCATCTATGAAGGTAAATTGTGGCTAGGTTTTCAGGTTTTGGTTTGCTTGCAAGTCTCCATCTATGAGTAAGAGTTGTTCATCAGACACAAGGAATGCTTCATTCCACATGCAAACTAAAACCTGACCTTTTCTCAGGGATACAGTAAGATACTCAAAATTATTAACTGACCATCAGCCTTCACCAGACTTCCTTTCTTGCATCTTCTTTAAAAATACAGCTCTTCTGTGGTTCTTTTTAAAGTGGAGTGTGTTTCTCATCACAACATTACAGAGAGCTTCTGAAGCTTCCCTCTTCTGCAGGAGTTAAAAGAAAAATATTAAAAGCACGAACAACTTCATAATCAGCTAGTACCAAGAAATAAAATTACCTTCCATATGTATTCCTGTTTCCAAGCACTTTTTGCATGCATGTTATCAGAAAGTTGCAGTTGGAGATTTCAGTGTCTGTTTTCTGCCAGTTATGGTAGAGTTTGTGGTTTTTTCCATTTTATTTATAACTTAGGTCACTCTGTTAATTGGTTGGTTTTATTTTGACACTCCAGAACAATATTGTCCAGGCTTTTTCTATCTCTCTGACCTATTATTTCAGTTTGCTATAAATTTGCCTTCAGAACAGAATTGACTGTATCATAATTTATGCTTGATAAATGACTCTGGAATGATTCACATTGCTGTGGTAGTCTCATCTTTGATTGAGTTTGGTCACAGAAATAAAACTGTCTCATTTCTTAAAAAGTTAACTTGATAATTTCAGATGGGAAACGCTTCTTTAGTTCTCACCTGTTTTTCAGGAGAGTGTCATTATACTCACGTTTTGACATATCTTCGTTTTTTGGGTTTTTTTAATTGCTTTCAAAAGGTGGTGATAAAAAAGAAATCAAATTTGCCACTTCAGGTGGTAAAAAATTCATTATCTTCAAGTTTAGAATGGCATAAGGAGTTGTCTTTGACATATGATATTTTTGTAGGTCACTGGTAATAAGACTTCTGGACTTACATCAAAAGCCTACATATGGTAAAATTATTGTCTCAAATTTTTTTGTCATTTCACCAGGATGTGATCTTTATGAAAAATCCTGCAGAACAGTTTTTTCCTTTGGTGTTGGTTGTTTCATTTTTTTAATAAAATAGGTATGCACAAGGTGTTATCAAATTTTCACTGTTATTTATTGCTCTACAATTAAGGAACAGACACATAGAATGAACGTCTTATGCTCTGTGTGGTACTTGTAAAAACTTAGATAAAAGTTCTGCATTATTCTCGTACAATGTCTTGTATATAAAATTTTTCATCTCTTGTTACTGTAACAACAAATTGAAAAGCAAGACAAACTTAATATCATAATACTTTTTTTTACTCTTTATTCCTTCATCTAAAGATTTTCTTCTTCACTCTGGAGAGGCTTACATTATAGTACATTTGTTGAAATACAATTAGTTATTATGTAGAGTTTAATATGAGAGATAGGGGGAGCAGGCGGACAGGTTTCAGAATTTTAAATGAAAACAGATGATTTCTCCCTTTGGAAGAATATTTGTCCCACAAACTAAAACAACTCAAGCAGCCTCATCTCTCTCTCTTGTTTGCTGTGTATCTGTTATTGTGGTTGTGCATTAGGCTAAGGATCAGCATCTTTGTTGCAGACTTTACTTTCCCTTCTGGTCCATAACAGTAGAGAGAGGTGGCAAATTCTGTGATTATTGTGCCTCTACCCACGACCAGGAAAAATCCTGTGGTGAAAATAATTTGCTATTCAAAACTGGAATTGAAAGAAAATTTTTACTTAGACTGGTTTTCTGAAGGAGCTAGAAATGGTCTAGTACTGGTGAATTTACAAGTCTCATGGAAGTTTTTTTCTCTTAAATCAGAACCATCTGTAAAACGGTTGTGATGCTGAATGATTTTTGCATTTTTTTCTTTTATATATTATCTACATTCTTTACACATATATGTATATTTGTAGCTTTGTAGCCTATTGTTGTATCCATGGCTAGTTTTCCAAATACATTTCCCTACCTTTTCCCTAGACAGAAAGTCAAAACACTTTCCAAGGCCCCTCATCCAACCCTGGCTCTCCCTGGCAACCAAGGCTGAGACCAGCTCTTCGAGACACATTTTCATAAACAAAGTTTAGTTCACATCTGAGGGGGGAGGATTTAGAGAGGGTTGAACTGAGAAAAACTACCTCACCGCCTATGTCTCTAATTGGTGATTTTTGTCAAATATGGTAATTTGCTAAACTTTTAAAACTGTATTCACCCCATGGAGGGCAGGGCATTTTGTTGACATTTTTCCATATCTGCCCCTGGAGGCCTCCAATAAAGACCAACCTTTATATTACGTCCTAGTCTAATATTATCGTGAAAGTGTGTTATTTGATTTCTAGGGTCCTTAAGGCATCAGCTGAAAAACATATTGATAAGATCTCACAAAGTACTAGACATCTGCAAAGAAATACAGTGCCCACGTCTTTGCATTATACCACATGCAAAACAGTCTTTATATTCCTTATGTGCTCTGAGGGGTGAAGATAAAAACTAAGGCCAATGCACTGCCACCCTCCTCTGTTCTTTCCATGCTGAGCTAACAGCATCACTGAGCTTGCTAATCACTAATCAGGGTCACACCAAAGCACTATCATATCTCCTTATTTTAAATCACCTCCAGTGTACTTAGTTCTGTTTATATTCCACTCCTGCAGACTATTTTCTTTCTCCTGTCTGCCGTACAGACTACTAATAGTGTGCTTAGTCATTAATGAGTTACAAACAGTAACATTCTCATGAAATCCTAAATAATTTTAAACCAATTCAAAGAACTCAGAAACCTCAGGTTCAGCAAAACAGAACATGATGAGAACTGCAGTTTAACTTGTAGACATTAAACCACACTTTTAGATCTACAGCTATATTTAATGTAAAAAAACCCTTTCACTTTCTAGTAAATGGTAATTGTCATTTGGCGGTATAAAAATTATTTTTAGGAAATAAATCAAAAAAAGTAGTGAAAAGAAAAATGCGCTGTAGTCCTGTTTTGCTTAAACTTTACAGTGTTTTCTCTCTCAGCAAATTATTTCTTTCTCTTCTCTGTCTTCTTTTCACATGTTTTTTCTCTGAGCACTCTAATATCTCTGTGTGGTCATCTGGGTTTTTGTGGATTTTTTGGTTTTTTTTCTTTTTCATTTAATCTCAGATTATCTGAGGGCATTAAAGTGTTATGATTAATTTACTAGAGAGGAATACAATTTGAGCCACTTTGCAATAATTTGTTTTGCTGTAGTATAATTGCCATGTTAGGACATATTTTTGTAAAGACATCAATGCATTCTGTAATCTGTGCAGTTACCATACATTATCTCACTCAACATAATTTATAAAATGTTGAAGTAATCATTACAAATTAATTCTGTGTTAGCTGAGAAGACTGCTGTGCACAGTGCTGCAGCAAAAAAGCCAGGGTGGGCAGGCCAGCATTCACAGAGTCAAAGCTCATCATTGCCACTCGTGGTTGTCACCCACTTGTTCCCTGTGCAATATCTGCAGTGCCTCAGGGTGGCATGACACAGGCACTGCAGGTAGGACCGGTTACATGAACAGTGATGCCTTAAGAATTTTTAGTTTCTATTCTTCTTGTATCTGTAGCTTGGAGTGTAGTTCTAGGCTCCGTGAAGTGCTAAAAACCTGTTCCCAGCGTTTTAGACAAAACATTGCTCTCAACTGAAAAATCCAAGGACTCTTCACTGCCTCAGAGCTCCAAAATATGTAAACAGTAGTGAATTGGGGGTAGCAAGATTGGGGTGGTTGACATCATCACCTGAAGGTGTAATTGGAGGATTAAGGCTCGATATGTTAATAGAGAGCACTTATAAAATGTGAAGACCTCATGACTTGGGGTCTATTTTGGGTGTAGCCTCACAGGTAGGCTTTGTCTGCCCTGAATGCACCTGAAGGCTTTTAATAAATTTGTCCACTTTTATTCTCCTAACCTTGTCTTGCCTCTTTTTAAGGTAAGCCCAGATAAGGCATCGACAGCAGGAGTAGAGCTGTGTCCTGCCCATTTTCTGCACCTTGGTCTTTTCTGTAAGGGCGAAGGTCCCTTTCCTGGCTCTTTTTAGGAGTTATGAGCCATGACTCTTGCTTTCTTAGAGTATCTGTTGATCACAATATTTTCATCCTCATGAGAAAGAGGGAGCATGGAGATGCTTATGTGACAGTTCTTGTCCTAGTTAATAGTTTACTATAAAATAAAATTAACTGCATAGTGGACCTTTATGGGTTTTGTTTCTTATTTTTCTAATTTTTCAAGTAATAATATTATTTGAAATAATAAGCATTACTATTATTATTATTATTGCTATATTACAGCAGCTCAAGTACATCAGAAGGAATAAGGAACCAGCACTACAGGCACTGTAGAGAGGTTTTATGTGGAACAAAGGGAGCAAGTTGAAGGAAGGACGACCTAGCTTTACCATTTGATAGGCCATCCAGAGGTCCTTTGAAAACTGAAATTCTGCATCTTCCCCCTCCTAATTCTGTAAATAAATAGAAAAGGATAGTTCAAAAGGAAAACATACAGCTCTTGTTTGAAGAAACAAGATGATGTAGGACACAATGAAACAGTCAGAGTGCCAGAAGGACACAATCAATGAAAATAGATTGTTAAAGCACAGTGGGAACTTCAAAGTGCCCACAGGTCCAAACATGGTCATAAAAATATAAAAGCAAAAAGAGTTGCAAGAGAAAACAACACAAACATTTTAAGCATCAATTCCTTCAAGTAAGTTTCTTAGATGTCTTTTGTTGTGCAAATGAGATACTCAGGAAGTGATTGTTTTGAACACCAATTCAGAGGAGTTTTGTACTCTTGATTTTGAATTTTTACATTTCCCACAGGTTTGGTGCTTGTGGAGACGCACACAGAGCTGTATACTGTTGCGGTCTGAGAGTGGTTTTTTATGCTCATGTCGTGGGTTTGACCCTGGCTAAATGCCAGGCACCTACAACATTTGCTTTCTATGCTCTCTCCTGCTGCAGCTATGCAGAGGAGAGGAAAACTAACACAAAACACTGGACTCATGAGTTGAGATAAGATCACTGATAAGGGCCGCACGAGATTCAGGGCAAGAGCAGGCGGGAGACTTAAAGTTGCAAAAAAAGTGATTTATTAATCAAACAGAGTCAGAGGATAAATTGGAGATAAAAATAAGCTCTTAAGACACCATTTCTTCACTCACTCCTCTTTTCCCTCTTAAGGCACCACTTCTCAGCTCACCCCCTCCCTCCTTTCTAACTAACAACTCCCAGGCAGGGGCAGGGTGTGGGGTTTTTCTTAGGTCAGTCCATCGCAATTCTTCTACTGCAGACACTGTTTCTCTATTTGCCCTCTCTCTCT